>CM064494.1:12286095-12291095 GCA_032716605.1 Paralithodes platypus
ACTCCGGCAGGTGTGCAATCCATTTTCGAAGCATTTTGGAAGATGAGTGAGTTTGACCCCCAAAACATGTACATTCAGAAGTTAGTGGACACACTGCCAATCAAACGTAAACGAACGAAGGAACAAGTTAGTCGGAGAACCCAAACAAGAGTATTCCATGTTGTTTATAACAATATCAAGATCAGGGTATGCCGTGCTGGTTTTGTTGCAATGCATGGGACATCGGTAACGAGAGTGGTTAATGCTGTGCATCATTTAACCCATACTTCAACCCCCATCACAGACAAACGGGGCCGTCACGAGCCCCACAACAAAAAAGTGAGTGTGTATAATTATGTGTGTTTGAGACGAAAGGAGCTGGATGCAACCCCCATTCCATTTACAGCGCATGCGCGGCCTTTCCCCTCATATGTTTATTTTGTTATTTAGGCCTAACTGTTAGGTTAATTGGTTAGGTTAGGTTAGGTTAAGTTAATCTAATCTAATCGAGAGAGAGAGAGAGGGTAGAGGTAGAGCTAGAGGTAGGTTTATTCAAGCGGTGACAAACTAAAGCAGAGTCCATTATTTGTTAGTCTTTATTATTATATATGTAAAGCTAAAATTACGGTTTCTAGTTAAAATGATGTCTTTGTAAGTGATAAAATACCCAAAACGATGCAACATCATGTAATTTGTCTTGTATTCCTTCTCATATTATACCCGAAACGATTGCTCCGGTTTGACACTGGTTTATTGCCATATGCGGAAGGCAACAAACATGCCACAAAATACGACAATACCGGAAATAAACATGCCACAAAATACGACAATACCGGAAATAAACATGCCACAAAATACGACAATACCGGAACAAACATACCACAAAATACGACAATACCGGAAATAAACATGCCACAAAATACGACAATACCGGAACAAACCTACCACAAAATACGATAATACCGGAAATAAACATGCCACAAAATACGACAATACCGGAAATAAACATGCCACAAAATACGACAATACCGGAAATAAACATGCCACAAAATACGACAATACCGGAAATAAACATACCACAAAATACGACAATACCGGAAAATAAACATACCACAAAATACGACAATACCGGAAATAAACATGCCACAAAATACGACAATACCGGAAATAAACATACCACAAAATACGACAATACCGGAAATAAACATGCCACAAAATACGACAATACCGGAAATAAACATACCACAAAATACGACAATACCGGAAATAAACATACCACAAAATACGACAATACCGGAAATAAACATGCCACAAAATACGACAATACCGGAAATAAACATACCACAAAATACGCCAAAACCGTTACCCGTGCACTGTAAGTTTATCGTGCTCAATACACAGCATAAAGCTGGTATCACACGAGCGTTTTTTCCCTCAACAATTTTGCTCAACACTGGTCTGGCAGCTTGTGAGGTCAATATTTTAACTATTTCGGTTACCTCAAGTCATCTACCATCCATCTAGTTTCCGATACCAGGGCAAAATATTCCAGAAATGTTGCCAGAAACATTTTGAGCATCGAATGTTGACTATAAAAGCTCTCGTGTGATACCGGCTTAAGGGGAGGTTTCCACTAAAGTTTTTTTTTTCGAACTTCCTTCTCCCTCATGTTTAGCCCCATTGCTTTTGAGATTTTATTACGTTTGCCCCATTAGTTTGGCGATTTTAATAACTTTCGCCCCATTTCTGTAAATTTTAAGACCTTTCGTGCCATTTAGGTGTCGATTTTCCTGGCGAGCGATAGCGAGCCTGTAACTTAAGAGGAATCGGCCTTCGGCCGGGACATTTTTCTACCGAAAAATGTACATATTTATCTTGAAAGGGGGTCTAGGGGATGTAATTTTAAGCTTGATGAAGGTCTAGGGAACAAACTGAATACCTCCCCTTAACAATCTCTTCACCACTATCATATTCTGGTTACCATGGACGATTTTCTGTATTTTGTAACCATGTGTGTGAATTCGTGTTTTGTCTGTGTGTGTTTGTTGTTTGCTTTGTGTTTTCCCTGTTCTTGGTCTGTCTTGAGTCGGCCCCCCCCCCCCCAAAGAAAAGGGGGAAGAAAGAGAAAAGGGGGGAAGGGGAGGGAGAAAAAAAAAGGAAGTTGGAAAAGTGGGGATTGGGCCTGAGTAAATAGATAGATAGATAGATAGATAGACCTATACGACTCAAACGGGTTAACACGATCTCGATGACCCCTCTTAGTAGCATAGGTCCTTCTTAAACTCATATAATGTTAGCCAGAATCAAAGGTAAACAGACGTCATGTTGCTGAAGGGGGAAGGGTATATTTTTTTATATATATTTTTCATTTTTTTTTTTTTTTTTTTTTTTTTTTTTTTTCAGTAGGCCTAGGCTATTTTTTTTTTTTTTTTTTTTTTTTTTTTTTTTTTTTTTTTTTTTTTTTTTAAAGTTTCCTCCCTAGACCTCCATCAAGCTTAAAACAAAAAATCCCAAAGATCCCAAAGATCCCCCTTCTAGATAAATTTGAACATTTATGACGCGTCAGACGCGTCTCTGGGGCTGTGCGTTACATACATCGCCGACGCGCCAGACGCGTCGCTGGGGCTGTACGGGTTAAGGGGGCCCACCTCTATTTTTTTTCTCTCTCTCTCTGGGTTGTATCCATTTGGCCCCATTCAGCCTACTGTTTTAAGATGTTTATCCCCATCCAGGAGTCGATTTTTTCCTGGCGAGTGGGAGCGAGCCAGCATATTTAAAACAAAAACATTTGACAGCTTGCTAAACTTGAACGTTTTTCGATAGAAAAATGTTTCCGGCCAAGCCGGATTTCTCCATACAATGCTGGCTCGCTATCGCTCGCCAGGAAGAAATTGACACCTGGATGGGAATAAACGTCTTGAAACAGTAAGCTGACTGGAACCGAATGGATACAAGCCAGAGAAAGAGAGAAAAGGAGAGACAAAAAAAGAAGGTCACCTCCCTTAATATGTATCTGAATTAATTACTAAATTATATTTGTTTGGCAAGACAATTTTTTTTTTTTTTTTTTTTTTTATAACAACATACTGGTACACATGTTTTATGGGTTTTATAGGTACCCCCGGCATACTTGGATGGCGAAAGTAATACACCCCCCCCCGGCATATTTGGATGGCGAAAGTAATCCCCCCCCCCCGGCATACTTGGATGGCGAAAGTAATACCCCCCCGGCATACTTGGATGGCGAAAGTAATCCCCCCCCCTCCGGCATACTTGGAATGGCGAAAGTAATACCCCCCCCCCCCCCCCCGGCATACTTGGATGGCGAAAGTAATACCCCCCCCCCCCGGCATACTTGGATGGGGAAAGTAATACACACCCCCCCCGCATACTTGGATGGCGAAAGTAATACTCCCCCCCCCCCCCCCCCCCCCCCGGCATACTTGGATGGGGAAAGTAATACACCCCCCCCAACCCCCCCCCCCCCCCCCCCCGCATACCTTGGATGGCGAAAGTTTAATACTAACAACCACTATACCCCCCCCCCCCCCCCCCCCCCCCCCCCCCCCCCCCCCCCCCCGGCATACTTGGATGGCGAAAGTAATAACCCCCCCCCCTATCAGTGGGGTGTCCTTTATCGCCAAACAAGTATGCAGGGTGACAGGCTTAAACAAGATGAACAGGTGGTACTGTGTGGTGAAACGCTGGGAGCTCAGTGCAGTGTTGCCATACGTACGATAATTATCGTACATGTACGATAATTTTACCCTTAGTACGATGTACGATATTGTTTCTCATTATCGTACGTTTTGTACGATAATTTTACGATTTCAACAAAAATACTATTATTATATGAATTAAACCAAGATGCAACATAAATTGGGAGAGAGTTCAGGGAATTATTGAACATCCAAATAAATCTCTTAGATAATCACATTGTTTCATACATATATTAAATAAATGAATAAAGGGAGTAAGAAATTAATCAGAATTGGAAAGGGAGCTAACTATATAACACATCTGAGACAACCCAGGATTTCCAAGAATGGTTCATAATGATTTAGATCAATAGGCCTACTAGATAAACATGTGTAATCGTTTCCTAGGAAAAACTTATTCATTTTTATTAAAGTAATAATATTAGACCTGTAAACCATTATTATTGTTATCTCTTCTCTTTATGTTGAATCTATTTTGGGCATTACAAATTAAATTAATAAATGCTTAACAACATTCCCTTATATATATATATATATAGTAGTGTGTACGATAATTTTGGTGCAAATTCCATAATTTTGCGGTCACAATACGATAATTCTGCATTTAGAATGTGGCAACAACTCAGTGTGCTCCCAGCTCTGGTGGAGGTCGGATGTACGTACTGTACCTTTCTTGTGCGACCGACGCGGCGTCATCAGTGTGGTGCGGGTTGGTTTTGAGGCCCTGTAGGGAGTATGGGGAAGCGAAAAGACCTGACACCTGAGACAATAGCGCAGATTATCAGTCTGCATAAGGCAGGACATCAAACAAAAGAAATAGTGCAAGCTGTGGGAGTGTGTGAGAGATCAGTTCAGAACTGGGTGAAGAAATTCAAAGATGGCGGTGGGATCGAGTTGCCAGCCGCAAAGGTTCGTGTTGCGAAGCCCAGAACATACAGCCAACGTACTTTAACTGTTGTTAAACGTCGGCTAGAGATCAATCCTAGGCTTACTGCTCGTGCAATAAAAGAAAACAACCCAATACTACTTGAAAATGCCTCAAGCAGGACCGTGAACCGCATCATCAACAACCTGGGGTACCGGCGGTGGCGGTGGGCCACAAAGAAGCCCATTTTGACCCGTCTGCAGAGGCGTCGTAGGGTTAATTTTGCCAAGAAATATGGACTGTGGAGTAAGGCACGATGGACTCGGGTTCTGTGGTGTGGCGAAGCAACATTTACAGTGACTTGTAACCATGGTGAGAGTGTTTACCGTAAGAGAGGTAGTGACCCCCTGGACCCACGGTACACCTGTGGCACAGTT
>CM064494.1:12296095-12443595 GCA_032716605.1 Paralithodes platypus
TACATAACATAAGGTCATAAGATCGCGGGAAACTGCATATGGCCATGCGGCCCACATGAGGCAGCTCCCATTCACACCCAGCCCATATCACCCATATGGGATTCCAACTTATGCTTAAAGCTTTCAACTGTTTCAGAGCTAATTACTGTTCTGGGCAGTGCATTCCACATGTTAACAACTCTATTCCCAAACCAGTGCTTTCCTATATCTTTCCTAAATCTAAACTTATCTAACTTGAACCATTTGAGCGAGTTATGTCGCCTTTAGCTTTACAGTAATACCTCATCTATATCGCCCTTATTTAAACCTTTTATCCATTTAAATACCTCTATCATGTCTCCCCTACATCTTCGCCTTTCTAGTGAGTGCAAGCCTAAGACTTTCAACCTCTCCTCATACGATAAATTTCTAATATTATGTATCTTTTTCGTCATTCTTCTTTGGACTGCCTCTAAAGGGTCGATATCCATTCTGTAATAAGGGCACCAAAATTGAACAGCATTGTCTAAATGGGATCTTACTAGTGCTAAGTATAGTTTTAAGAAAACTTCAGCAGTCCTGTTGCTAACACCTAGATACGAATCCTAGAATTCTATTTGCCCTGTTCCTAACACTTATACCCTGTTTTCTGGGTTTCAGATCATTACTAACGAGCACCCCCAGATCTTTCTCACACTCGTAGTTATCCAATTTTATATTGTCTATAGTTTGTATTTCGCATCTACAACAGGTTGTTGTTGTTGTTGTTCCCCAAGCTGCCTGGCCGAACAGCCCCAAGGCCCCGAGCAATTCTACAGGTTGGAGCAGGTAGGGGCCGGGCGAGAAAGGGGCCGCGCTTAGATAATGCTGATACTAATTATTGATCAAAACATTCTTGGTGCCAGGAAATCACTTATTAGCGCGACTGTACTGTCTCTCTCGGTATGTGATCTCCATATAGAATTTATTATCATACGCCTCGAGATCGGGATAGGATCATTAATTAACCCATACAGTACCGGTGACGTCCTTTTCATTATATTTTGGCAGCTATTATATAATTTTATTCAGATTTAGAAGGACCTCTAGTAATAATAAGGCTTCAAACTATCACGACCAACCCTTTTAACTACCACAGATCCTTCCTAAGCTGCATACTATCGTCTAAACACAGCTAGAATAAAATATAACACATCGTTTCCTTGTCTAGTATCTATAGAAAAAAAAAAAAAAAAAAAAAAATGTGCGCAAGTGCGTGTGTGTGCGAGCGATAGAGACAAATAAACAAACAGATAAATACTTTACTCAAGGTAAAACAGTTAGGGGGGTGACCTGTTTTTGTTCTGTCCTGTTCTATCTTTCTCTGGCTTGTATCCAGTTGGCCCCATTCAGCCTACTGTTTTAAGACGTTTATCCCCATCCAGGTGTCAATTTTTTTACTGGTGAGCGGTAGCGAGCCAGCATATTTTTTATTTTTGTTTGACAGGCTAAATTTGTAAATTTTTCGATAGAAAAATGTTTCCGGCGAAGCCGGATTTCTTCATATAATGCTGGCTCGCTATCGCTCGCCAGGAAGAAATCGACACCTGGATGGGGATAAACGTCTTAAAACAGTTGGCTGAATGGGGCCGAATGGATACAAGCCAGAGAAAGAGAAAAAAGGAGATAAACTTTAAAAAAGCAGGGGGTAGTGCTCGTTTGTTGGGTCTATTTATGTATATATTCCTGGATCTCTTGGTTTCCTCGCTAGACCTTCATCAAGCTTAAAAAAACACCCCCTAGACCCCCTTTCAAGATAAATTTGTACATTTTTCGGTAGAAAAATTTAAATTTAATTAATTTTAATTTTAATTTAATTAAAAGGCCGGTTCCTTCTAAAAATACAGGTTCGCTATCGCTCGCCAGGAAACAATCGACACCTAAATGGCACGAAAGGTTTTAATATTGACAATGTAATGGGGCGAAAGGTCTTAAAATCGCAAAACTAACGGAACAAACGTCTTAAAATCTCGAAACAAATACGCTAAACATGAGGGAGAATTAAGGGGGTCCAGAAAAAAGCGAGTACTACCCCCTTAATCCAATGGCCAAATTACATAATGCGCTCGAAAATCCGGAGGTAGTTGTATTACTTCCAAAATAACATAACCGTTTTCATTACCATACGCCAGGTGTGGGATACTGTTTTAAATAAAGCATTACTTGGCGGAATGGAAGGCGGATGTTTTGCGTTATATTTCGTTCAGGAAGTGTACTCAAATCCTCTAATGATCTAATGCAATGGCGAGTGTGGAGGAACATTTCAAATTCATCGCCAGAACATTGATTTAGAGGGAAAAACGAAGTATTGTGGAGAACGTCGAAATTGTGTGAAAAGTTGCCGCGATCAGCCCTATTGATCCACTACTAAGGTTTCTTTTTGAACGAAAAGTATTCACGCTAGTGAGAATTTTCGTGTCCTGCTGTCCTCTAGTTTTTTTGTTTGTTTTGCCTTTCTTTCTAATTAGCTGTCATTGCTTAGGGTTTGATGAAGAAATTCCTGTGACCTCCATGTTGGTTTTAACTGACAAGGAAAAGTTATATAACTAGAGAAGAGCGCCGCTTGTCTTTCTAGTGCTCTCTGTCTTTCTCTCCTCCCCTCCACCCTTCTCTACCACCCCATGACCCCTACTCCCCCTTCCTCCCTATATCCAACATGGCTGCTTCCCGCCAAATGACCATGTGCTTCAGACCCCGTACGAAAAGGCATAATTAGAATATACTATGTTCTGGGTGTAGAGGTATAGTTAAGGAATTTTAATAGGCCTCGGTGTCTACTGAGGCATTGTGTATTTTGCCGTCCACCAGTTGCCGTACTGTCAGAGATTGAGGTGCGACATTCTCTCTTGGCGCCTCCAATACCGGCAAAATATGGCGGGAATCAATGGCGGAGGCGGTGGTGCCTAATGTAAACAGCGCACCTTCGTCCACCATTTGATAATAACAGAAGTTATTCTTACCACCTAACTATATATAATTTAGTATTCTTGAATATCCACTGCTATGTATATTGAAGGTATAGTGAAGAGGTTGGAGGAGATCTTTGTAAGTAGTGTGAGTATATGTGGCATATGAGCCCACACTACTACAAGGATCCCAGAGTTTCCAAGCGTCGGCAGCCCCACAAACAACCGCCACCCGCAAACTGTCAACATGCCCGCCAACCCAGCAACCACTAACAAAGGCAACCTTGGCTTTCTTATCAGCTCACAATTTATGCACACCAATTTCCTAATAACGCGGCATGAGGTGAAGGTTCTAGGACAAAGCTTTGACGCCTACATGTTGCGTTATATAGCCTGCCTCTCTTTGTTTATCGTCGAGTAATTGATTTGTGCTATCGTATTATTTTAGTGAAGATGGGGATTAGTATTGATATATTGATATACTTTAGTTTTTCTATAGGCACACCTATTGGAGAAATGAAATGCGTATTTTAGAAAGTGTAGCGGAAGAGTTTGCATTGTAGTAGTACGCGTTGCCATATACCGCCACCCACTGCCATTCATCTCCTCACTATATCTTCCTTATTTGATTTGGCCTATATCTCTCACAAACCTTCTAAATTTAGCCTTTATAATCATGTTCTATATATGTGTGAATCCCAATTTATCACCACTTTTCCGGCAATATTCAGTATTACCATTCTGGCTCGCTCTCTCCCCCAGCAAGGATCAGTATTACCAACCCCCTTCCGTCACAATGGCAGCGCCGCCAACCGTTCTAGCCTCTTCCCAGCCACCTTTCCTCAGTGCTCCTCCCTTCCTCCTCGCTCTCCTCCCGCCATCCTCGCATCCGGGATGAAGCCAGCATTTCTCTTGCTTGTCTTGCCATATTTTTGACGCATAATCGGCCTATTTATAGAGAGAAAATTATGTTTATTTGAACTGGTAAATGTTTAGTTTTCAGTATTGCCATCAACACCCCTGTCAATTTTGCCGGCAGCCGTTGCCAACCCTGCCACACCATGGTCATGACGTCACACTCGTGCACACACTCCCGCTGATTCACAGTCAGTCAAATACTTTGTACTCGTGTTCTGGTTTTATACTTACGTGCCTTACGAGATAACGTACGAAGCTCTAAAATGTGATTACACATAAAATAATGCATAGACAGATAAAACACTTAAGGGGAGGTTTTTAGTTTGGTCTCTAGATATCCATCAAGCTTAAGATTACACCCCCTTGAGCCCCTTTCAAGATAAATTCGTACATTTTTCGGTAGAAAAATGTTCCTGCTGAAAGCCGGTTCCTCTTAAATTGCAGGCTGGCTATCGCTCGCCAGGATAAAACGACACCTAAATGGCACGAAAGGTCTTAAAATTTACAGAAATGGGTCGAAAGTTCTTAAAATCGTCAAAATAATGGGGCGAACGTCTTAAAATTAGAAAAGCAATGGGGCTAAACATGAGGGAGAAAGGAGTCTAGACAAAAATCCCTCCAGTGGAAATCTCCCCTTAAACACGTAACGCTAAATGTTTATTTATATTATATATTTGCCTGTGTTGAGCCTATTGGGGATACTTTAAAGCCTTTGTTACCATCAGGGGTATTTAGAAACCTTTAGTTTAGTCACTTCAACCTCTGCAGTTGTCTTTTGAGTTAGCTGTGGGCAGAAAACTAATTTTGGAGAGGTAATTATAAAATATTAGCTCCTAGGTGACCTAGATATGTGTGAATTTGTGTTTTTTATCTGTGTTTATTCGTTGTTTTATGTTGTTTTTGTGTTTTCCCTGTTCTTGCTCTGTCTTGAGTCGGCTACCCCTAAAATGGGGATTGGGCCTGAGCATATAGATAGATAGATAGAATTATAAGAGTGAGAGAACTCTATTTCTTATTGCTAATCTGGCAACCTCTGCGTCATATGAGTCTGAAGGGGTTAACAATTTAGCCTGATCGCGTTGATATACTCGGGACGAGATCCGATAGTTATTCTGTTGACGTCAAACTCCGAGTCTAATAATTATCGTATGCATGGTATTATAGGTACAGTACTGTAGGACAATACGAATGACTATACGACCTTTTGAAACTTTATAAATATTGAATTACACCATTGTACACCTTGGGGATAAATATTGAATTACACCATTGTACACCTTGGGGATAAATATTGAATTACACCATTGTACACCTTGGGGATAAATATTGAATTACACCATTGTACACCTTGGGGATAAATATTGAATTACACCATTGTACACCTTGGGGATAAATATTGAATTACACCATTGTACACCTTGGGGATAAATATTGAATTACACCATTGTACACCTTGGGGATAAATATTGAATTACACCATTGTACACCTTGGGGATAAATATTGAATTACACCATTGTACACCTTGGGGATAAATATTGAATTACACCATTGTACACCTTGGGGATAAATATTGAATTACACCATTGTACACCTTGGGGATAAATATTGAATTACACCATTGTACACCTTGGGGGGAGGGGGGTAGTCCAAAGGGTTAACCTCCTATATGCTAAACATCAGCCATCAGGCTCATATAATCATGTAGTAACACTGAAACATATCAATGTTCCTATTGATTTTTACTACATAATTTGATCACACGTATTTATTACTTAACCCCCATATACTGTACTGTATATACAGTGTATAAGGGGGATCCGCGCCATTTCAACGGTTTTGAGTTGGGGACAGGATACAACAGGCGTAACCCTCCCATGTAAAATAGAGTGGTGGGCTGAACAAAAATCGACCATGCGGAGGCTTCACATAGGGTTGAAAGACACGTGTTATTGACGCGTTGCTAGACGATCAAGTCCAACTATTCTGAGCCAGAGGGGTCTCCGGGCCGGCCGGCCAGCCAATGAGCGAGGACCGCGCCGCTGCCACACACCCCAGCTCAGCCAATGAGTGGGCGGGAGGGACAGGGGGGGTAGCCAGTCCTTCCCTGCCGTGTTGCCCGGCCACACGTGCATTGTTTTTGTCGTGGATTTAGCCCTTATTCCGTGGATTGCAGTGCACAAAATGAGTTCCGACACTAGTGACAGTGAGGGAGAGTTACCTGGGCCTTCTAGAAAGGCCAGAAAGAATGTGGCTAAGTGGAAGAAGGTAGAGAGAAAGCGAAAAAGGGATAGTGGCGAAGAGTATAAAGCAGTCAAGGGAGCAATTGTTGCAGCAAAAACAGTGGGGCCTCCCTGTTCTTGCCCGCGAAAATGTTACGATGCGGTTGGTACAGATCATGTGGATGTTGTGTTTGCTAACTATTATACATTGGGGTCACATGATAAGCAAACGGCCTACTTAACAAACCGTGTGTTGTCGCAGGATGTTAAGAGAAGTAGGATCAAAGACAGGCCTAGTAAAGTACTAAGAATGATGCGGTACACCGTGAAAAAGCTAGACAAGGAAATTGAGGTGTGTCGTACTGCATTTCTTAACATGCACGGTGTGACAAAGAAAAGGGTGACCAATGCCGCAAACAAGGCCACTTCTGGCACCACAGTGCCTGATCAGAGGGGGAGACATGTGCCAATTAATAAAGTTAGTGACATTAAAGTAGACTTAGTTAATGAGCACATCCGGGGGTTAAAGACAGTGTCCAGCCATTACTCTCGGGCCAAAAGTGTACAGAGGAAGTACCTACCACCAGGACTAAATAGACAAATATTGTACCAAATGTACAAAGAGTGGATGGTGCAGGAAAATAAGGGTGAAGACAATGTTGTGAAAAGGTGGAAGTATATCGAACAGTTCGACAAGAAAAACATTGGGTTCGAACCACCACAAAGTGATTCATGTAATAAGTGTGATGAAATAGACATGAAAATTTGTGACTTGGATCCTGAAAATGACGATGACGAGATTCGTGCGCTGAAAATTGAAAAGGAAGTGCATACTAACAAGGCAAACACCATTACTCTACACTGTGTAATGGTGAGTATTAGTACTTTATTTTATTATGATAAAAGTATTGATTATTGCATTTATTTAAGTGTTAAGTGTAATAAATACAAAAATTATTAAATCAATAATTATTTAAACAATAAAATAAACTTAAATCTGCAGATATCTAATATTTTTATTTTAATACTATCATTGATGATTTTTCTTGGTAATAAATATTTGCATACAGTTATTTATTATGTTCACTTATAAAGTGTGATTTTGGGGTTTCGTTCACTTTTTGGGGTTAGGGGTTTTTTTTTTTTTTTTTTTTTTTTTTTTTTTTGAGGGGTAAGAATACATCTTAAGGAACATTTTGGTATATAATATATTTGTATAGTGCCATTTATGAAGACCGTACCATAATAATAATATTGCCTAACTTTAAAGGCCAATAACTCGAAACAGTATATTGGCGCGGATCCCCCTTTAGCTCTGAACGCCTCATATATATATATATATATATATATATATATATATATATACCGGTGTATATATATATATATATATATATATATATGTATATATATATATATAATATATATATATATATATTTATATACTGTATATATTTAAAACAGAGTTGTAGACATGTGGAATAGGCTACCGAGTGATATAGATGGATCTATATTATTAAATCAGTTCGTGTGTCTGTCTGTGCGTTCTTAATAGGCGGCCGCAGTTTTGGACCTGGGGAGCTGAAACTTTGCATGTGAGTGTCAATTGACCTGGGTCAGGTCATAGAGGGGGCGAGGCCACGATCGGAGGTCGTTTCGAGGCTGAAATTGAAAACAAAATTGAAAAAAATGGCCGTTTGGGGCAGAAGGAGTTGTTCGCAGCCCCCCAAAATGGGCGTACGGATGAGGTCAGATCCAAAATCGGAGGTCATTTAGCGGCCGAAATCGAGGTCGCCGTTTAATGAGGCACAGGGAGGTCGAGGCCGGTGATTATGGTAGTACAGTAGTAGTATTGTGATGATTGTGGTAGTAGTGACTGATGATGGTGATTATGGTAGTAGTAGTGGTGGTAGTACCCGGGCAACGCCGGGTACCCCTGCTAGTTAACAATGATAAGAGAGCTTCAAGATAAAATTAGATAGGCATAATTATGGATGGGTTGGGTTGGGTTTGAAAGGGATCTGCCTATATATATATACAATATATATATGTTTGAAATAATGGTAGCTCATTTATTACTTGGATTTACAGCAAGCCAACCTTAAAGGGACATGGGCCGGTTTTCTGGACCACTTTCTCCCTCATGTTTAGCCCCATTAATTTTCAAATGTTTTATATATATATACAGTATATATATATATATATATATATATATATATATGTATATATACAGTGTGTGTAAAAAAGGAGGAGCCGCCCGTTCTGGTGTCATTTTGAAGCTATTTTCGTCTAGTTTTCGGCAGAATACACTTCATTTAATGCAGATGCTTGATTTATCATTCAGGAGTGCCTGAATATGCCCTAAATAGCCCAAACATAGCCGCAGCCAATGGGTTAATCATGGGTAAAAACCCACTGGCAAGTGAGGAGAAGGCCTGGATCCTAGCCTGGACCACAGAAAAAGTGTCTACACTCGAAATTATGCGACGTACAGGCCGCTCGAAAGCAGCCATCAACAAACTCATAGCGTCAGCCCGTGGCCTGCCACTTAACGTTGTCCCTCCCGCCAAACATCGCCCAGGCCGGCCAAAAAAGCTCTCCCATGCTACATTGCAGCTTCTTAGGCGTGAAGTGCTAAAAAAAACGACTATAACAGCTGTTCAACTAAAAAAAATGCATCCTAAACTGCTTGCTAACGTTGCCATCAGAACCATTCATCACCATTTGCAAAAGACGCTTCATCTTCCCTCGCGTGTTGCAGCCAAGAAACCGCTACTTACTGATGCAATGCGGCGTACAAGACTTGCTTTTGCCAAGGAGCACCAACATTGGACCAAGGACGACTGGGCAAACGTAATGTTTTCAGATGAAAGTGCCTTTAAGTGTATCATGAGCTGCCCAGGTCCAGTCAGAAGTATATAATTATATATATATAACACACACACACACACACACACACACACACACACACACACACACACACACACAATTGACCACTTGCTAGTTTCAGGCTATAAGGAAGTTGGATTCGCAAACTTTAATATAAAACAGAAATGCAATGTTAATGTAGGATACAACGCATGTCGAATATATATATATATATATATATATATATATATATATATATATATATATATATATATATATAAAACAGTTGTAGACATGTGGAATAGGCTACCGAGTGATATAGTAGGATTAACAATGATAAGAGAGCTTAAAGATAAAATTAGATAAGCATATGGATGGGTTGGGTTGGGTTTGAAAGGGATCTGCCTATACATTATATATACAGTATATATGTTTGAAATAATGGTAGCTCATTTATTACTTTGATTTACAGCAAGCCAACCTTAAAGGGACATGGGCCGGTTTTCTGGACCACTTTCTCCCTCATGTTTAGCCCCATTAATTTTCAGATGTTATATATATACTGTATATATATATATATATATATATATATATATATATATATATATATATATATATATATATATATATATATATATATATATATATATATATATATATATATATATATACATACATACATACATACATACATACATACATACATACATATATATATACACACACATATATATATATATACAGTGTGCGCCAAAAAGGAGGAGCCGCACGCCTCTAATAGAGTGGGTAAAGCGGTTCCTCTAAAGATGTGATTTTACCGTACGTAGTGGCTAATTATTATTTTGGCGGCATCTGGCAACTCTGCCAACCCCAGACTGCCACCTCCACCACTCCAGCCCTCAGTTACCCTCTAGACACGGAAGTGGGAGGATCGCTTGTCGAGCGCCCCGTGTTGAGCACCCCTTGTTTTCCGTGTTACGCCATATTTTGCCCTGTAGTTACCGCCTAAGACCTTAATCATGGGTAAAATCCCACTGGCAAGTGAGGAGAAGGCCTGGATCCTAGCCTGGGCCACAGAAAAAGTGTCTACACTTGAAATTATGCGACGTACAGGCCGCTCGAAAGCAGCCATCAACAAACTCATAGCGTCAGCCCGCGGCCTGCCACCTAACGTTGTCCCGCCCGCCAAACTTCGCCCAGGCCGGCCAAAAAAGCTCTCCCATGCTACATTGCAGCTTCTTAGGCGTGAAGTGCTAAAAAAACCGACTATAACAGCTGTTCAACTAGAAAAAATGCATCCTAAACTGCTTGCTAATGTTGCCATCAGAACCATTCGGCGCCATTTGCAAAAGACGCTTCATCTTCCCTCGCGTGTTGCAGCCAAGAAACCGCTACTTACTGATGCAATGCGCCGTACAAGACTTGCTTTTGCCAAGGAGCACCAACATTGGACCAAGGACGACTGGGCAAACGTAATGTTTTCAGATGAAAGTGCATTTAAGTGTATCAAGAGCCGCCCAGGTCGAGTCAGAAGTATATATATATATATATATATATATATGTATATATATATATATATATATATATATATATATATGTATATATATATATATATATATATATATATATATACAATACATACATATATACACACACACAATTGACCACTTGCTAGTTTCAGGCTATAAGGAAGTTGGATTCGCAAACTTTAATATAATACAGAAATGCAATGTTAATGTAGGATAGAACACATGACGAATTTATATATATATATATATATATATATATATATATATATATATATATATATATATATATATTATTATGTATATATATATATATACCGGTATATATATATATATACTCTGCTTGCCCATCAATAGCTCGTCCGCTGGCTGGAGTGGAGAATCTGTGACATAAGAACATAAGAAAATGGGAGTCCGCAAAAAGCCGATCGGCCCCCACAAGGCAGATCCCTGTCACACCCAACACCAATTACAAGGCCCAACCACAGGCTCAACCCACCAATACCCTGAGCACTGACCCCACCAAAACGGTCAGGGATTAACGCAAGATTACGGGGATCTGCTGAGCGCGGATTTGCGAACACCCGACAGATCCCCCTCACACCCAACCCATCTCGTCCATATGCCTATCTAATTTTATCTTAAAGCTTCCTATCGTTCTTGATCCCACTATATCACTTGGTAGCCTATTCCACCCATCTACAACTCTGTTACCAAACCAATATTTGCCTATATCTTTTCTGAAACGAAATTTATCTAATTTGAAACCATTTGTTCGAGTTTTTTCGCTATCACTGAACTTCAGTACATTTGTCATGTCTCCTTTATTAATCCCACTAACCCACTTGAACACTTCTATCATATCCCCTCTAACTCTGCGTCTTTCTAACGAATGTAAGCCTAATTTTGTTCAACCTTTTTTCATATGGTTGATTTCTAATATTATGAATCATTTTTGTCATTCTTCGCTGTACTCTCTCCAACGAATCTATGTCCATTCTGTAATAAGGACACCAAAATTGGACAGCATAATCCATATGGGGTCTCACTAATGACAAGTAAAGTTTCAAGATAACATCGGCAGTTCTGTTACTTACATGAGATGAACCCTAGAATCCTGTTTGCCAAGAATCCTGTGACGGTAGTGTTATTTGACATTTTCCCATATATTAACCCTTTCAAGCTCCAATACGCGTTTCTGTTGTTTTATGGCTACTATTAGACGATTTTATTCAGATTACTAACGGTATACGGAAGTCAAAGGGTTGATTGAGATAGTATTTACCCTTGTAATACCCACAAATCCTTTCTAAGCTGCATAACATCGTCTAATGGTAGCCAAGATAAACTGCTAAATCGCGTCAGAGCTTCAAGGGGTTAACGGTCCTATTCGTTAATGTGAGAGAGAGGTCGTGCTCGCCAGATATCGATCGGATGTTAGGTAAAGCCGGTGTCACACGAGCGATTTTTCCGTCAATTTTCCATGAGCAAGATTTTTCTCGAGATATTTAGGGACATTTTTGCACTGGTATCGGTAACTAGACTGAAGGTAGAGTATGTTAGGCGGCTGAATTCTGATAAAGTCGTCCGGCTGGCTCAGTTGATAGCGTGCCTGATTCCCATCTTGAAGGTCTCGCGTTCAATCCCCGCTCAGATTGAAAAGTTTTTCTGGGACATAGCCGGCGGTTACCATCTTCCCATGAGCAAGGGGGATGGGTAATGGTCTCTGGTAAACTAAAGAAAGCCAAGCGCTTGTGAATACTCGAAGGAGGAGATACGGGCGCTATATAAGTAACCAGAAGATTATTATTATTATTATTTTAATTTGTTAAGCTTCCAGACCATAATTGCCCGTAAAAATTGCTCGAAAAATGGCTCGTGTGACTCCGGCTTCACGGAGTGTTGAATTACAAAAGCGAAAAATATATCTTATGGTTTCTTAAGAGGCACCGATATACCGAGTATTAAGGGGAGATCTCCACTTGAGGGACTTTCCTTGACCCCTTTCTCCCTCATGTTTAGCCCCATTGCTTTTGATATTATAAAACGTTTGCCCCATTAATTTAGTGATTTTAAGAACTTGCACCCCATATTAAGACCTTTTGTGCAATTCAGGTGTCGATTTTATCCTGGCGAGCGATAGCGAGCCTGTAATTTAAGATGAACCGGCCTTCGGCCGGGAAATTTTTCTACCGAAAAATGGGGTGTAATTTTAAGCTTGATGGAGGTCTAGGGAACAAACTAAATACCTCCCCTTAATGATTACTGTGTTTTGATATGCGAATGGTTTAGCTTTTAAGGGAGCCCACCTCGCTTTTTTTCTCACTTTCTCTCCCTCTCTTTTTGGCTTTTATCCTTTCGGCCCCATTCAGCGTACTGTTTTAAGACGTTTACCCTCATCCAAGTGTCAATATTTTCCTGGCGAGTGGTAGCGAGCCAGCATATATATATTTTTGTTTTGACAGCAAGCTAAATTTGTACATTTTTATTTCTCCAAACAATCCTGGATCGCTATCGCTCGCCATGAAGAAATCGACACCTGGATGGGGATAAACATCTTAAAACAGTTGGCTGAATGGGGCCGAATGGATACAAGCCTGGGAAAGAGAGAAAAGGAGAGAAATATAAAAACAAAAACGGTGACCCCCCTTAAACTGCGGTCATGATTAGAATTATGGATATTGATTGATTTCACGTGTTATCAGTTCCTCGTGTCTGCCACCTGTGGACCCAGGGAGATGTGTGGGTCTGTTATTAGAGGGGTGGTGGTGGTGGTGGTGGTGGTGGTGGAGGGGGGGGGGGGGGGGATCTTAAGTAGTGCGCGAGGATAGTGAACGTAAGTCGTGTTCGGTGGATGGAAGTGGTGTGGGTGGATAGTCAGTGATGTGGATGGAAGTGGTCATGTGTGGTGTGGGTGGATAGTCAGTGATGTGGGTGGAAGTGGTCGTGTGTGGTGTGGGTGGATAGTCAGTGATGTGGATGGAAGTGGTCGTGTGTGGTGTGGGTGGATAGTCAGTGATGTGGATGGAAGTGGTCATGTGTGGTGTGGGTGGATAGTCAGTGATGTGGATGGAAGTGGTCGTGTGTGGTGTGGGTGGAGAGTCAGTGATGTGGATGGAAGTGGTCATGTGTGGTGTGGGTGGATAGTCAGTGATGTGGGTGGAAGTGGTCGTGTGTGGTGTGGGTGGATAGTCAGTGATGTGGATGGAAGTGGTCGTGTGTGGTGTGGGTGGATAGTCAGTGATATGGATGGAAGTGGTCATGTGTGGTGTGGGTGGATAGTCAGTGATGTGGATGGAAGTGGTCGTGGGTGGATAGTCAGTGATGTGGATGGAAGTGGTCGTGTGTAGTGTGGGTGGATAGTCAGTGATGTGGATGGAAGTGGTCGTGTGTGGTGTGGGTGGATAGTCAGTGATGTGGATGGAAGTGGTCGTGTGTGGTGTGGGTGGATAGTCAGTGATGTGGATGGAAGTGGTGTGGGTGGATAATCAGTGATGTGGGTGGATAGTCAGTGATGTGGATGGAAGTGGTCGTGTGTGGTGTGGGTGGATAGTCTGATGTGGGTGGAAGTGGTCGTGTGTGGTGTGGGTGGATAGTCAGTGATGTGGATAGAAGTGGTCGTGTGTGGTGTGGGTGGATAGTCAGTGATGTGGGTGGAAGTGGTCGTGTGTGGTGTGAGTGGATAGTCAGTGATGTGGATGGAAGTGGTGGTGTGGGTGGAAGTGGTGTGGGTGGATGGAAGTGGTGGTGTGGGTGGATGGTTAGTGATGTGGGTGGAAGTGGTTGTGTGTGGCATGGGTGGATAGTCAGTGATGTGGATGGAAGTGGTCGTGTGTGGTGTGGGTGGATAGTCAGTGATGTGGATGGAAGTGGTCATGTGTGGTGTGGGTGGATAGTCAGTGATGTGGATGGAAGTGGTCGTGTGTGGTGTGGGTGGATAGTCAGTGATGTGGATGGAAGGGGTGTGGGTGGATAGTCAGTGATGTGGATGGAAGTGGTCGTGTGTGGTGTAGGTGGATAGTCAGTGATGTGGATAGAAGTGGTCGTGTGTGGTGTGGGTGGATAGTCAGGGATGTGGATGGAAGTGGTCGTGTGTGGTATGGGTGGAAATTCAGTGATGTGGGCAGGTTTAGTGATTGTTTATGGTTGGTTAAACCGGAGTCACACGAGCCGTTTATCGAACAATTTTTATGGGCAATTGTGGAGCCCCCTGCTGAAGTGAGGCAAACGACGGGCCGGATGAAATTGAGTTATCACTTGCCTCGCATAGGCAAAGGCATGCTTGAGCCTGTGGAAGAAGCATTTGCCTCAAATCGATATGGAAGTGTCTATAAGGACGATCTTCCCAGAATAATTGCAGGATTTTTTTTCCAGCTAACGCATGACTGAAAAGTACGTGATGAACTGAGTCAAAGTCCCGAGACAAAAGCCGCCACCAATCAGCGGGCGCCATGATGATGAGTCATCGCCCGCCAGCCAATTAGCGTCCACCACCCCCCTCCACCCATCTCAGTTTTCCTGCCAGCTCGTATCGATCGCATACCTCTCACATTTTGTTCTTTTTTTGTGTTTTTTTCTGTGTTATTATTCTCCACCATGGCTGATGGCGAGGCAAGTGACCAACCAGAGATACAGTCACCCTCTGGAGTACGAAAGCGGCCGAGAAACGAACGAAAGTGGAAGAAAAATGCAGCAAAAACAAATAGGAACTTAGGCCTGGAGTATACGTCTGCTTATACAGGGAGGAAAATGCCGGAGCGAAAAGTGGGGCCTCCCTGTACCTGTGCTGCGAAATGTTATGATCTTGTGGGTGAACAGAACATTCAGTCCATTTTCACAGACTTTTGGAAGACTGGCAGCTGGGATGCACAGACAGTTTATATCCAAAAACAGACTACATCCCAGGCTGTGAAACGGAGGCGAACTGAGAATGTGGAGAAACAAAAAAGCTGCACTCGGCATTATCACGTCACCGTCAATGACATCCCTATCACTGTATGTAAGCAGGCATTTGCAAACATTCATGGTATCCCTAGAGCCAGGTTGGATCGTGCCTTGAACAACATGACTTCCACAAGTGTCCCCATATCTGATCGTAGAGGCAAGCCTGGCAGTCACGGTAAAGTGTGTATCACGTTTTTTTTAAATGTATATTATTTTCCAGAGTAACACACTGTTTTCAGCTTAGGAAGGATGCACAATGCGCGAGAGAGAGCAGCGTAATACACTTTACCTATCTTATTATTATAACCATTGAGTATTTTTGTGTAATATACTATTTTTCATGGCAAACCAAAATCATTATTCAATTTGGAGAAAATAGCGTTTGACAGTTCGTTGCGAGGTAACCGTCCGCCTTACCGGCGCCTGCCTCCCTCCATCCCTGGTGGAGGCAAGACCAATAGTACTATTGGTCTTGGGTGGAGGGAGGGAGGCAAGTCTGTGGGTTTCAAACGCTGTTTTCTCATTTCTTTATGCTCGTCGTTTGCCTCACTTCAGCAGGGGGCGCCACAATTATGGCCTGGCAGCTTCAAAAAATACACTTTATCAGAATTCAACCGCGTAACATACTCTAGTTTCAATCTAATTACCGATACCAGTGCAAAAAAGTCCCGAAATATAACGAGAAAAACTTGCTCATGGAAAATTGACGGAAAAATCGCTCGTGTGACAGCGGCTTTAGCGTACCGTAGATGGTGAGTGATTGTATGCGGTATGGGTGAATGTATTGAGTTATATCGCATCTGGAGCCACGGCTTAGGTTTGGTTAGGTTACGTTAAGGGGGGTCACCGGCTTTTTATATCTTTCTCTCTTTTTCTGGCTTGTATCCATTCGGCCCCATTCAGCCAACTGTTATAAGACGTTTATCCCCATCCAGGTGTCGATTTCTTCCAGCATTGTATGGGGAAATCCGGCTTCGCCGGATAAATTTTTCTATCAAAAAATGTACAAATTTAGCTTGCTATCAAAACAAAAATATATATATGCTGGCTCGCTACCGCTCGCCAGGAAAATATTAACACCTGGATGGGGTTAAATGTCTTAAAACAGTAGGCTGGATGGGGCCGAATGGATACAAGCCAAAGAGAGGAGAGAAAGAAAAAAAAAGCGAGGTGGGGTCTCTTAAGTTAGTACCCAATGTCGTGTGGGGCCACAGCAAGCTCATTGATTACGCTAGAGTCATTGATTACGCAAGAGTAATTGATCACGCAAGAGTAATTGATTACGCATGAGTTATTGATTAAGCAAGAGTCATTGATTACGCAAGTCATTGATTAAGCAAGAGTCATTGATTACGCAAGAGTCATTGATTACGCAAGAGTCATTGCTATGGCTTGTCACCAGAAAACGACCAAGGGATGGCTGCGCACGTGTTGTGTGTGTGTGTGTGTGTGCTGGGGGGGATTTAACCCCTTCTGTACCGGGCACGTCCCTTTTACTTTATTTTGGCTACTATTGGACGATTTAATTCATGTTAGGAAGAACGTGGATCAATTGAAAAGCTACATCCTATCTCAATTAATCCTTTTAGCTACCATATATCCTTCCTAAGCTGCATAACATCGCCTAAATGTAGCTGAACTCAATTACAAAAGACGTCACCGGTATAGAAAGGGTTAAGAACGTAATAAAACAGGAGTGTGCATAAGGTTAACTGCCTCACAGAAGGCAGATCCCTCTCACACCCGGCCAGTCTCTTTCATTTAGGCCTATCTATCTAACTTTACCTTGAAGGAAGACATACAAACAAAATGAAATAGCTTTGTTTTGGGTCATTTTAGCATTAACAAAGACATAATTTGAACTATAAACCACAATTTTGTTTTTGCATATTCAATGATAAAATACTAAAAAAAAATAGGCTCTCATTTGACACCCTGCCCTGAAAATCTTAACCCCTTTTGTACCGGTGACGTCTTTTTAATTTTATTCTAGCTATATTTAGACGATTTTGTACAGTTTAAGAAGAATCTGTGGTAGTAAAATGGGTTAAACGAGACAGTTCGAAGCCTGTTTATAGTTGGAGGTCCTATTTTAACTGAACACAATTGTTTAGTAGTAGCCAGAATATAATATCATGGTACAATTGTTTAGTAGTAGCCAGAATATAATATTATGGTACAAGGTGCCTCCTTGTTACGTAACGCATGTGTAGTTAGGGGACACACACACATATAGGCCTATATATATATATATAATATATATATATATACTGTATATATACTGTATATATACAGTATATATATGTGTGTGTGTGTGTGTGTGTGCGTGCGTGTGTGTGTGTGTGTGTGTGTGTGTCCCCTAACTGCACATGCGGTCGGGAAGGGGGCCGCGACAATACTTTCAGCCATGGTAATGGATGATTTCCCATTGTGTACGTCTGGCAACTAGGCCAGACCTCATGTGGTGGCAGAGGGATGAGTCAAGGTCCGTCAGTCATTGTCCTTACCTCTGTGACGAGTGCTTGTACGCCGCTGGTGGTCCCCTTGGATTTCCCAAATCTTGTACACCAGTGAAAGGTTTTTTGTGAATAACTTGATAATGCCTGGGGATAAAAACCTGAAACCTTCAGACATTGCAGCCATAGGGGCATTGCAGAAGGCGGGGCATTCGAATACAGAGATTTCAAATAAGACGGGTGTGAACTTGCGTACTATCCAGCGATGGACCAAAAAGATACGCGAGGCGGGTGACGCTGCCAATGTCGGCCATAAGCCTCGCTCTGGTAGACCTACCAAAATTAGTGCTAGAATTTTGACAGTGCTAAAGCGTCAGATCGAGGCCAACCCACGTTTAACTGCACGTCAACTCAAACAAAACAACCCTAATTTGCTGGGTAATGTGGCCACTCGTACCATCCGCAAGGCGCTATGTCAAAAACTAAAATATCGAAGCCTCCGACCACTCAAGAAACCACTCTTAACTTGCTGCCAAGCTCGAAATAGGAGAGTTTTCGCCGCCAAGTACCTTCGTTGGCCTTTAAGGAAGTGGAAGACTGTATTGTGGAGCGATGAGGCCACTTTCACGGTCACAAGCAACCGTGGGGGAAACGTGAAGGTGAGCCGCGGCGGCAACAGGTTGGATAGTAAGTACCTCGCGACCACAGTGAAGCACCCGGACAGCTTGACGGTATGGGCATGCTTCACTTATCATGGTGTTGGGGACTTAGTTGTGTTACCAAAGAATACCCGAATGAACAGGTTCAACTATTTGGAATTACTAAGTGACCACCTGCCCAGTTCTTATAAAAAAACAAAGGCCACTTTTTTTATGCAAGACGGTGCACCTTATCACACGGCCCGATATGTCACTGAGTGGATGGACGACGTGGGTATAAGTTACTGTAAGGACTGGCCTTGTAACTCCCCAGACATTAACCCCATTGATAATGTGTGGGCTATAATGAACCGCCGATTGCAGGGGAAGGAAATCACTTCTGTTAGCCAACTGGAGCGGCACATTCGGGACATCTGGGGGAGTCTGGGGCCATCCGTCACGCAAAATCTAGCTGCCGACGTACCTAACCGGCTCAAGCACTTGAAGAAGGTTATGTATATATAATTATTTTATATATATATATTGTGTGTGTGTGCATATAGTTTGGTGTGGGGGAGGTGAAGGGGAAAGAAAGGAAAGACAGTAGGGAAGAGGGAGGGGAGGATGGAAGGGAGGGGAAGGAGAGGAAAGATAGAGTAGGGGAAAGGGAGGGGGGAGGGGAAGGAAAGGAAGAGTAGAGGAGAGGGAGCAACGGGAGGAGAATGGAAGGGAGGGAGAGACCAGTGAATAATATGGGAGGGGAAAGGTTGGGGGTGGGGAGGGGGGAGGAAAGGGGGGGGGGTGGGGAAAGGGTAGGATAGGAAAGATAAGAGTAGGGTAGAAGGGGGAGGGGGTGGGGAAGAGAGAAGGGGAGGGGAATGGAAGGGAGGGGGAGGAAAAGTAAGAAAGTAAGGTAAAGGGGGAGGGGGAGGGAGGAAAGAGAGAGTAGGGTAGAGGGGGAGTTGAAGAGAGAGTAGAGGGAGGGGGAAAAGAGAGAGTAGGCTAGAGGGGTAGGGGGGAGGAAAGAGAGAGAAGGGTAGGGGGAGGGGGCAGGATCTGAGAAGTCTGTGTATGGAAAACGTTGATGATGGCAAACTATAGATAAATTGACGTAAATCGTAAATAATGCCGAGGTAGAGAAAACGAGAGCACGTTAAATTATTTGGGTAACTAATATATTTAATAACATTAATCATTAACCCCTTCTGTACCGGCGACGTCTTTGTGATGGTATTCTAGCTATATTTAGACGATTTTGTGCAGTTTATGAAGGTTCTGTGGTATTAAAATGGGTTAAGTGGTATAGTTCGAAGCCTGCTAATTGCTGAAGGCTAAGCATGAGGGAGAAGGGGATCCAGAAAAAACCCTTGTGGAAATCTCCCCTTAGCCCATTCAGTACCAGTGACGTTCTTTTCAATATATTCTGGCAACTATTAGATGATTGCAATCAGCTTGGGAATGACTTCTACCAATTAAAAGGCTATAAACTATCTTTATTAATCCTTTTTAGCTACCATACACTTCTTAAACTGCACAAAATCGTCTAGATATAGCTAGAATAAATGTAATAGACGTCGCTGATACAGAAAGGATTAACAATGCAACTACTCTAACCTTGGTTCTGGGGTAGCTACAAGATCTGATAACAAATTTTGGTGGAATCAGTATAAAGGTATGCGAGTAACAACAAACAAATTATGGTTCGAATCCCGGTGGATCACATAAATGCTTTCTTTAATTTCATTGAAGGTGTTTGGTGGTGTGGTGAATTTAATACAAAATATATTATTTCAACTGACAGTATATTGAATTCTTTAGCAGCTGGTTATTCAATAGTTAACCCTAGTGAAAAGTGGCCAGGGCGGGTCATTTCTACTCTTCGATTCTGACAGAATTTGTTATATTTACCACATAAAGCATTATTTCTTCTTCATGTGCGTTTATTTTACTTATATGATGAGGGGAGGTTCCACGCCATGGTTCCACTCGTACAGGACGTCTCTAAAGGGTAGATGAATAAAATTTTCTTCTCGTCAATTCCCAACCTCCTACTAACAAAAGTACCGTACTACCTTCCCCCTTACACCTGCCTTTAAGTGCATTTCCATCTCTACTCAATCCCACTCTCTAACCCAGGATTGAACCATTTTTTTCCAACTCGACAAGTAAAAGGGGAGAGAAGAAAGAAAAAGGTGAGAAGGGAGGGGAGGAGAAATGGAAGGGAGGACAGAAGGGAGATGAGAGGGGAGAGAGAAGGGAGGGGAGGGGGGATAGAAGGGGAAGGAAAATAGAAGAGCAAAGTTAGGGTGAAAGGAGGAAGAGGTGGGGAGGGGAGAGAGAGAGAGGGGGGGGGGTTGTAGGGGAGAGGGGGAAAAGAGAGTGAAAGGGGGAGACTGAAAGAGAGAGGGAGGGGGGGGGGGGTCGCCAGTGAGTTCTATGAAGGGAAAACGTGGTTGACGGCAAACTATAGATAAATCCACGTAGGCCTATATTATGCTAAAGCCGGTATCACACGAGAGCTTTTATAGTCAACATTTATTGCCTTTAAGGGGGGTCACCTGTTTTTGTTCTGTCCTTTTCTATCTTTCTCTAGCTTGTATCCATTTGGCCCCATTCAGCCTACTGTTTTAAGATGTTTATCCCCATCCAGGTGTCAATTTTTTACTAGTGAGCTGTAGCGAGCCAGCATATTTTTTATTATTGTTTGACAGCAGGCTAATTTTGTAAATTTTTTGATAGAAAAATTTCTCCGGCGAAGCCTGATTTCTTCATATAATGCTGGCTCGCTTTCGCTCGCCAGGAAGAAATCGACACCTAGATGGGGATAAACGTCTTAAAATAGTTGGCTGAATGAGGCCGAATGGATACAAGCCAGAGAGAGAAAAGGACAGAAATAACAAAAAGCAGGTGGTCAGCCCCCCCCCATAAGAGAGATATCTCTCACAAGGCTCAGCCAATGTAATGTTAATTTTGTATTATGATTATCATGTGTATGTTCTACTGGCTATATAAAAACAAAAATTCAATTCAATTAAAAACAAATCAATAAACAGTAGGCCTATAGGCTAATATATTGCTTTATAGTTGATGTATAGAAAATAATATTCATAGATTTATTTCCAGAGATATACGGTATCTCTTAGAAATAGGTGAGGTCCACAATTTGTTATCAGTGACTACCTTAGTGGACATTAAATCTGATAAACGTTGAAGCCTTAAAAAAATGTAAAGGAACCTCCGAAATGCAAATATCAGGTAAAGAATATAATTTATATAGTTTCAATTCAGTATATACGGTATATATATATATATATATATATATATATATATATATATATATATATATATATATATATATATATATATATATATATATATATATATATGTTGGTAAAGCCAGGTAATAAATTTTCTTTAATACATACGAGGTTGAAAGAAATGGCAATTTCTGCGTTGGAAATTTTATTATTCAAAGTTTCCAGGTCTCTGATGAGTTTTCGCTGGGTGGCAGGAAGTAGATGAAGGAGATGAGCAAAATTCATGGTGGTACAGGGTTACATTAAAGTACATGAAGATACAGGATATACGACGCGTTTCACTGGACAACCAGCATTATCAAGTAAGGATGGAATGATATAAAAGGAAAACAGGAAGGGTATATATAAAGGGTGGAGGATCAGAGGAGGCGAAAATCAGGGGGCAAAAGTCTGCTATTGGTGGAGGGGTATTCTAGGAGAGAGAAAGGGAGAACCGCTTCACGCATGCGCACTGGATGCGGGATGGTGGTCGGTTGGTGGGGTCGAAGCTGATTGGCTGCGTGTCGAGGGGCGTGGCCTAAGTTGTGTGGCGCCTGCGGAAGACGAAGCTGAAGGAGGTAGCGCGGGGGGCTGCGTCAATATATATATATATATATATGTGTGTGTGTGTATAGTATTACTATGCATGGAAATAATAGGTGCAAGAGGGCCTGCACCTATAGTTCTTGCATTAACTGGGAATCGCATCCTTTACCCCCTTGATTATAGTGGGATCTGGCATCTTTTGACAATTGGCAACCCAGCCCAGCTAGCCAGCTTGGAGAGGTCAGCTCAGCTGTTGGCCCTGGAGGGTGCTTCAGACTGTTGTGAGGGGCAGGTGTGTGCGAGTGAGAGGGCTAATTGTTTACCTATTTTTAACCAGTGACCCCCCCCCCCCCTCCCCCTCCTCCTGCCTACCATGCCGAAGAATAAACAAATTAGTTAATCGCAGATTGCCGCCATAGGTGCACTTATGCAGGAGGGCAAGACTAATCGCCAAATTAGTGATAATTTAGGAATTACCCTCCGTTCTGTCCAAAATTGGACTAAGAAGATCTGTGACGCCGGGCAAGGCCCACTCCCTACCCAAGCAAAGCGTCCCGGTAGGAAGCGTAAGATAGGAACCAGGACCCTGAATATGCTGAAGGATCAAATTGAAACTAATCCAAGCCTTACTGCGAGGGAGCTTAAGGAAAAAAACACAAGTTTACTCACAGGGGTTGCCTTGCGTACCATCCAAGACTATCTTCACAAAGTGCTACGTTATCGGCGGTGCAATTTAATCCGTAAGCCGTGGATTAGTGGATTACAGAGGTGGACAGAAGAAATAGAGTGACATTTGCACGTCAACATAAACAGTGGGACATTAAGCAGTGGAGGAGAGTACTTTGGTCAGATGAATCAAAATTCAGAGTGACAGACAGTGCTAGAAACTATGTCTGCCGACGCAAGGGTAACAACCCTCTCGACCCTCGCTACACTCTACATGCCATTAAACACCCTGACTCGCTCATGGTTTGGGGTGCATTCTCATATTTCGGTGTTGGTGATTTAGTGTTCTTACCAAAGAATCTTAGAATGAACAAAAACATTTATCTAGACCTGCTTATTGACCACTTGGAGCCGTCTATGCGGAAGTGTAAGGCCAACTTTTTCATGCAGGATGGTGCACCTAGCCATACAGCTAAAACTGTGTGTGAAGCTCTTGAGTTTGGTGGTATAAGGTTCTTCAACTCCTGGCGAGGTGCTCCAGACCTGAACCCCATTCAAAACCTGTGGAGTAAGATTAGGAGCGACCTCCAGGATTTTGACACATCTTCTCTTCCCAAGCTCCAAGTGGTCATCCAGCAGTTATGGGATAAAATGCGGCCCTCATACATCCGTGCAATCGCTGATTCAGTCCCAAAGCGCCTTCGGATGATGAAGATGAATAAAGCCATCAAATACTATATTAAGGTAAACAAAAGTTTAGCTTGTTATTTTGTCCACTAAAAAGTAAGAGTGATGGTGTCCACCCACACCTATAATTCCCGGGCGTACTGTGTGTATGTATGCATATATAATTTAGAGATGTACTGGTATCAAATATCCGCATCCGCATCCGCAAACATATTAAACATATTAACATGGGAATTTACTAGAGAGGTTTCTTTTAAGTAAACACCTTTGGCTTTCTTATTTATTTACCAAGAACATAGAGTACTGATAGCTTTTAAATTCTAGAGTGCTGTAAGGGAGCACTAAAGAATAATGATATAGAATCACTTTTAGGAATGCAGATCCTATTGTAAGGTTTGCGCAGGCACTGTAGCAACCCTGTAGGAAGTGCCTGTAACTGTAAGCAACTATAAAAAGCAACTAAGACAGCTATACTTCCTGTATTTGTTATATCTGTAAAGAAAATATTTTATTAGGAAAAGTACTACAACTATTAGTATTGACGCACACTCTAAGTACGTTGTAGTATCGTCACTGAACGCATCACAGATTAACACTGATTAATACCTAGCGTAATTAAGGTATCGATTTTCCTATAGCTGCCTGATATCTGCTACTGAGCCCTGAAGCTCAGGCACGGGTGTGGGAGTGTCCTGTGTTACTAAGTAGTTGCTGGCAATCTCCTTGGGTGTTCCGGCAATTGTCTGTCAATCACGATGCAAGGCAAGAGCCGTGGGAACCATGCTTACAATTGTAGTTTTAGACCAAGGGAGTTTATAGGTGAGGTTATGATCTATGGGTAGGATCACACCAACTAAATATCTATAATGTTATAATCGTTATAATCGTATATTATACGGTATATATATATATATATATATATATATATATATATATATATATATATACTGTATATAATGCTGGGTGCGAAGGGAATTTAACCCTCCCGAAAATCCCTAGGCCCAGTGGCCTGCCTGACGCGGGTTCGAACCCTGGTAGGGACCTCAGTAGGTTTTACCAAACTGGTGCGGTTTTGAACCCTGGTCAGGGACCTCAGTAGGTTTTTACCAGATCGCACTCTAACTCACTGTACTACCACAGACGTACAATAGGATAGCAACCTTAGTTCTCCTTGTAAGAACCAGGTGATGGTCTCGTGGTGATACACGTGGTGGGTTTATTAGACTTCGCCACCAACGACTATTTTACACTATCCCAGACGTCAACTCAGGTAGTTTTGTGGTTGCGGGATTTTTGCGGGTACAGGGTATTACATAGCATCCTTCTTTAACAAGGCTAGTCCCTAGCCTTTTTTAACCCTTGTCTAGCAGGGTGTTTTGGGCTCAGTTGGGCATATTCAGGCCCTCCTGCATGATAAATCAAGCATCTGCATGAAAAACAAATTATTTAGCAAAAAAATAGGCGCTAAAAGCTTCAAAATGAGACCAGCACGAGCTACGTAGCACTCATGGTTCTCTTGCAGTGATGCCACGAACATGGGAGGTTAGCATATATCGGTATATTTTTCCCAGCTATGCTCACTACTGGCTACACTGCCGGCCTCTCGAGAACACAGGGAACATGAGTTAATGGGCGGCGGTAAGCCCTGGGAGTCAGCTGTCTGGCCCGCTGTGCTCCCGGCCATTTGCACTCTATTTTAACCCTTTAAAAGCCTTAATAATGCTCCTAACTTGCTGCAAATTGGTGCACGACTTCAGTCGAGCGCCGCCAATAAGGGGTTAATGTCGTTAGGTATCGTAGCCACATCACCTCAGCAATCTCAATATTCTTAGGGTCCACGTGATGGGTGCTCAGTAGCTACCAGATCACGTTCCGTGACTGCCACCAATGAAATACTGGGTGCGAAGGGAATTTAACCCTCCCGAATATCCCTATGCCCAGTGGCCTGCCTGGTGTGGGTTCGAACCCTGGTAGGGACCTCAGTAGGATTTACCAAACTGGTGCGGTTTTGAACCCTGGTCAGGGACCTCAGTAGGTTTTTACCAGATCGCATTCTAACTCACTGTACTACCACAGACGTACAATAGGATAGCAACCTTAGTTCTCCTTGTAAGAACCAGGTGATAGTCTCGTGGTGATACACGTGGTGGGTTTATTAGACTTCGCCACCAACGACTATTTTACACTATCCCAGACGTCAACTCAGGTAGTTTTGTGGTTGCGGGATTTTTGTGGGTACAGGGTATTACACACACACACACACACACACATATATATATATATATATATATATATATATATATATATATATATATATATATATATATATATATATATATATATACAGTATATATATATATATATATATACCGGTATATATATATATATACCGGTATATATATATATATATATATATTTAATAAAGGAATGAAATTATGGGCAAAAGGACTAGGAGTGGTTACAAAAATACATAAGATTAAATTAGTAGGTACACTGAAGATTGGAGAGAGTGCCAACACAAAATATACCAAAGAAACTTATTGAAATGAGAAGATATTTCGAGTGATTGTCAAACGAAGAAAATGGAGCAAAATCTAGGTAGAACTCAAGTAGAATGAATAAATAATAGCGTGTGAGCTCCAAAGGAAGGTAGTTTGGAAAGGATAAAGGAAAGAAGAGAGAACAAAAGATTGGAAGAGAAAAACGAAAAACAAAATACAAATAGAAGAGATTGGGAAGGGGCAAGGAAAATGGAAGAGAGAGAGAGAAGGGGGGGGGGGTGGAAGCATGGAAACAGAAAGTAGAAGATAATAATGGGTTTGTAAGAGAATGTGGATAGGAAAATGTATATTAATATAAGAGAATGGGAAATAAGAGATTAAATGTTCAAGAATAGAAAGAAGAAAGGAATATACATTGTAACATTATACAACATCCGGAATAGCCCGCCTCGAGCTACGGTCTTGAATCTGAGTAACACAGTAGCGCAATGGACCGAGGGGGAAGACACGTGGCGGGAGCCAATGACGGGCCGCGTAGTGTGCCGCCTGGGCGCATGTAAACAAACGCTCGCCCAATCAGGACGCCCGTACCACCCCGGCAGCCATCTTTTTTCAACCTTTTCATGCCTCATTGGCAACCTGCTCTTCAACAATGAGGCCATAGAAAAAAATATTAGATACTATCTACATATTTTGGAAAATTTGAAATGATAAAATAATAGATATGCAATAATACAAACAGAAAAGACCCAGAATGCAAGAAACAAAAATACATCAGGAAGTGCCGTTTTGAAGGCTATACTTCCGCCATCCAACTGAGCTGAACTCTTAAACCGCGAACATCCGAGGATTATTGTGACTTATTTTCTGTGTTCTGTGAGTTAATTCCATCTGCTTTCTACCATGGCTGATACCAACATGATCGCCGAGGACCCAGGAACCTCGAAAGGCAGAAAGAAAGTCCGCAACCCTGATACATGGAGGCAAAACAGCGAAAAGGAGGAGGAATGCGGGGCTGCCTTACACGAGTAGATCAACAGGCCGGGAGGTACGAGGTCGAGTTATGGGCCCATCTTGCCCAGACGGCTGCTACGACAAGATCACACTACCTATTGCAACCATTATACATACTAATTTTTGGAAGATAGGTGACTATTCGATGCAGAATGGGTACATACAGACAAACTTTACCAAGTTGCCTATAAAACGCCATCGCCCTGTGGTAGATGACAATGCAGCTCGGCGGCGTACTGTACGTTGCAGTATTCTCTCTCCCATGCTGATACCACCTACAATGTCTGCAAGAAAGGATTCATTAACGTTTTAGGAATAACTGAGACACGTGTGAAGACGGCTGTGAACTCGGTGACAGTGACTGGCAAGGAAAACACCTATGGAAGGTAAATGGAGCTTATTATTATCTTACAATTTTGGTTTCTGAAGGGGGCAGACCATTTTTCTGGACCCCCTTCTCCCTAATGTTTAGCCCCACTAGTTTTGAGATTATAAGACGTTCGGCCCATTAGTTTGGCGATTTTAACATCTTTCGCCCCATTTCGTTGTCAATTTTAATTTGTGCCATTTAGGTGTCAATTATTTCCTGAAGAGCGATAGCGAGCCTGCAATTTTAAGAGGAACCGGCCTTCGGCCGGGAAATTTTCTACCAAAAAAAGTACAAATTTATCTTGAAGGGAGGTCTAGGGGGTGTTTTTCTAAGCTTGATGGAGGTCTAGGGAGGAATCTAAACAAGTATATGAATAAATTAATTAATAGACCAAACAAACAGCCAGTCTCCCCTTAACAACTTATATCTTAACCCTTTTCTATCGGGGCCCGACTTAAGGCGGTCCAGAGAACCAAGGACTAAATGGCGGGGCCCGACTTAAGTCCAATGCGATGTTGAGCACATAATTGGCTCTGAGAGAGAGTCTGAGCGGTGGGAGGAGCGCGAGTGGGCTCTGACCGTTCGGCACGGCCCCCGTACCGCGACTGGTCCCTCCTCCACACTCATCCACATCCACTGCCTCCCTAGACAGGGAAATATGTAAGGAAATTACCGTATTTTAGGGTTTTTGTACTCGAGTTGCAACATCGTTGCAAGACAACCAGTGGTCGTACAAGGATGGTTCAGGTGTCATTGGAAAGCTCAATTATCGCCCTTTCACAGATACATAATTGTATTACGCTCTGGCTATTGTTTATGCATGAAAAAGAGCATGGAATGAAGCTCGTTTAGGGTAAATCTGCCCGCTTGGCAGGTAGTAGATGTTACAAACGGCCCCTCTCTTAGGGCGTTAAAGTCTTATAACTTACGTCTTGTGAATTAGGATGCTATTTTATTCAGGTGAGACGACTTCTTACAGCTTCGGAAGGATCTCTTCAATCTATGGCTGATTATCAGTTACTATCTTACTGTCTTACCATGAGTACAAACTTACCTCAGTACTATAGTCTATTCGCTGTAAGTAGGCGAGAAATCATGACTTCTAACCTCTGTAACTCAAAATTGACGCGTAATTGAGCAAATATTTCTACCGTTTGGGAAGAGTCGGTCAAGGAATATATGTTAAGATTTACAGCCAGTTTGCTCTAGCCCTTTTTGAGTTACAGAGGACAGAGGTCATGTTTTTTCGCCTACTTACAGCGAATAGACTATAGTATGCAATTTTTTCCATGTTAGACGACTTTGTGCAGTTTCGATAGGATCTGTTGGTTTGCTGACTCATTCACTAATATACCCTAATATTCACTAATATACCCATCTGTCCCCTACTAACTTCCTAATCCTGCCACGGACATTAGTTCCAGGGCAGTAATTCCCTTTCCAATGTTCCCTTACCCACTCTAAACCACTGTTTGGACACTTGATCCTCAGTGTTTTGGAGGACAAGCAACCTAGAAGGGTCACTAGATCTGTTGTTGCTTGATTTCCTTTGTACTCCTTTGTACTATCTTATTATCTTTACTTCTGGTATTATTATCTTACTATCTTGTCTTGGAGTATCCTTGGAACGTACTTACCTTGGGGTAGGAATTTTATGTGGTTTCAAAAAAAATCTTATTTCGGTTTTCTTTGGTCAGCTTCGCAAGTACCTGTTGGCCCTTAACCCATACAGTATCTTCAAAATGCTTGCTTTAAAGTACATAGAATAACGTTCATTTTAACACAAACCCAAGCTTCCCAGCTAAATTCATTGCCGAGATATCGCATTCTGAAAGTCGCCGAACGGTGACTGCGTTTTTCTCTTGTTTTTGTTTTCGGCGCATAAGCCACTATGTTACTATACGCCGCATAAGCCACTATGTTACTATACGCCTCATATTATGCTAACAAAACACAGAATTAATCAGAATAAAAACATCCAGTGGAGAAAATAATGTATATGAAGCAGTAGATAGTGACAAGTCATATGATATTATTTATTTAGATTTCAGTAAAGCTTTCGACAGAGTCCCTCATGAGAGATTGATGAGAAAGGTTGAGGCACATGGAAAAGGAGGATCGTTGTTGGGATGGATTAGGTCATGGCTAATTGGTAGGAAACAGAGAGTCAGCATAAATGGTACCAAGTCAGAGTGGGGAGCAGTCAAAAGTGGTGTCCCCCAGGGATCGGTATTAGGTCCCCTGTTGTTTCTTATATACATAAATGACCTAGATTTAGGTATAACTAGTAGGATAAGTAAATTCGCAGACGATACTAAAATGGGGAGATCAATTGATTCAGATAGCGATATAGAGTGCCTCCAAATGGATCTAGATACCTTACATGAATGGTCAGTAAATTGGCAGATGAAGTTTAACATTGACAAATGCAAGGTATTAAAGATAGGGAAGATGCAAACAAATGTTAAATATAAACTAGCTAATTTAGAATTAGAAAATTCAGACTGCGAGAAAGATCTAGGTGTGTTTGTTAGCAATGATTTGAAGCCTAGAAAACAGTGTATAAGCGTTCGTAATAAGGCAAACAGGATTCTCGGGTTCATCTCTAGGAGCGTGAGTAACAGAACTGCTGATGTTATCTTAAAACATTACTTGTCATTAGTGAGACCCCATATGGATTATGCTGTCCAATTTTGGTGTCCTTATTACAGAATGGACATAGATTCATTGGAGAGAGTACAGTATAGAATGACAAAAATGATCCATAATATTAGAAATCTTTCGTATGAAGAAAGTTTGAAGAAATTAGGTTTACATTCGTTAGAGAGATGCAGAGTTAGAGGGGATATGATAGAGGTGTTCAAATGGGTTAGTGGGATTAACAAAGGGGACATGACAAATGTACTAAAGCTCAGTGATAGCGAAAGAACTCGTACCAATGGTTTCAAATTAGATAAATTTCGGTTCAGAAAAGATATAGGCAAATATTGGTTTGGTAACAGAGTTGTAGATGGGTGGAATGGACTACCAAGTGCTATAGTGGGATCTAAAACGGTAGGGAGCTTTAAGATAAAATTGGATAAGCATATGGACGAGAAGGGTTGGGTGTGAAGGGGGATCAGCCGGGTTGGGCCAATCAGCGCTCTGCAGACCCCCATAATCCTGCGTTAATCTCTAACCGTTTTGGTAAGATGATCCTCAGGGTATTAGAGTGTTGAGCCTATAATTGGGCTTTGTAATTGAACTGGGGTTGTGTGGGACAGGGATCTGCCTTGCTTAGGCCAATCGGCTTTCTGCAGACTCCCATTTTCTTATGTTCTTATAATGGAAAATATAATGAGTTAGAAATAGGAAGACAGTGGAAAAGTTAAAATGAATGAGAATGAAAAAGAAAATGTACAAAAATGTGTATAATGGAAGTGGAAAATACATGAATTAAAATGAAATATATACCGGGTATATACTGTATATAGGAATGGATATGTCAAAAGAATATGGAAATGATAATCAAACAAAATAGTCGAAGAGAGAAAGGAAAATAACTGATGGAAGGTAGAATGAGAAATGCCATATACAAAAAGCAAAAGAGTGTGTCATCTTAATAAATAAAGGTCAATGTTTGTCTGTCAGTTACCCGACCTTTGTTACTAAAACTCCTCCCACAGTGTTGGTGCCAGGTGGGAGTGTGGGGCACCGTTGGAAAGCCCAGGCTTTGGAGATGGTTTTAGGCGAGTTTAGTGGAAATCAGAGACACTTTTGTTTAATAAAATTTTCGGCAGAACTTATGTAGTATACGGGAGCGAAAAAAAATGCGAAAAAATGGCCGTTTGGGGCAGAAGGAGGCCTCCGATCGAAAAGGTGTATGGAACGAAAGTTGTTCGCAGCCCCCCAAAATGGGTGTATGGATGAGGTCAGATCCAAAATCGGAGGTCATTTAGCGTCCGAAATCGAGGTCGCCGTTTAATGAGGCACAGGGAGGTCGAGGCCGGTGATTATGGTAGTAGTAGTATTGTGATGATTGTGGTAGTAGTGATTGATGATGGTGATTATGGTAGTAGTAGTGGTGGTGATTACCCGGGCAACGCCGGGTACCCCTGCTAGTGGAAAATATTCAGCTACTGTTGTAGAAAATGGAAAATATGGGGATGGGGCATAACACGAGAGAGAGAGAGAGAGAGAGATCAAACCGAATATAGATAAAACAGTAGAATGGGAAAAAGAATACACGAGAGAAAAATTTATATAAAACATACGGTAGAAGCGATCAACAGAAAACGAATAAATAAAACAGTAGAACGGAAAACAGAAAACGAAAGGGGGGAGGGGGAGGGATTATTTGAAAGTTAAGGGAAAGTTTCTAGTTTGTTTCCTACTCCTCCAGCAATCTTAAAATGTCACCCCCTTGACCCCCTTTCAAGATAAATTTGTAAATTTTTCGGTAGAAAAATTTCCCGGCCGAAGGCCGGTTACTCTTAAATTACAGGCTCGCTATCGCTCGCCAGAATAATATCGACACCTAAATTGCACGAAAGGTCTTAAAATTGACAGAATGGGGCAGACATTCTTAAAATCACCAAACTAATGGGGCAAACGTCTTAAAATCTCAAAAGCAATGGGGCTAACCATGAGGGAGAAAGGGGTCAAGAAAAAAATCCCTCAAGTGAAGACCTCCCCTTAATTGATGGGTTGGTGAATGAATGTGAATTTGCTAAGAAATACAGGGAATGGAATGGAGAGCAGTAGAAGAAAGTGATTTTTAGCGATGAGTCCTCGTTTTGGTGCATACATGTGTCACAAAGGTACACCCAATAAACGGTGAAGGACTGTACGGTATGGGGTGCTTTTAGTGGAGAGGCAGGGGCTGGTGGACTATATTTCCAACGCATATATATAGAGATAGATAGATAGATAGAGAGAGAGAGAGCAGTGAAATTTAAGAGGACAGAGATTTAGAGTCAGAATAGTGAACCAGACCCTTTTGTAACCTGGACCCAACACTGTATCCTCTTTATATCTGTGTAGCCACTCCTCTGTATAACCACTCCTCTTTATCTCCTTATAACCACTCCTCTTTATCTCTTTATCCTGTTCTTCCTCTTTATATCTTTATCCTGTTCTTCCTCTTCCTGTTTATCCTGTTCTTCCTCTTCCTCTTTATCCTGTTCTTCCTCTTCCTGTTTATCCTGTTCTTCCTCTTCTTGTTTATCATGTTCTTCCTCTTTCTGTTTATCCTGTTGTTCCTCTTCCTGTTTATCCTGTTCTTCCTCTTCTTGTTTATCCTGTTCTTCCTCTTCCTGTTTATCCTGTTCTTCCTCTTCCTGTTTATCCTGTTATTCCTGTGTATCCTGTTATTCCGGTTTATTCTGTTCTTCCTCTTCCTGTTGATCCTGTTCTTCCTCTTCCTGTTTATCCTGTTCTTCCTCTTCTTGTTTATCCTGTTCTTCCTCTTCTTATTAACCCTTTTCTTCCTCTTCCTGTTTATCCTGTTCTTCCTCTTCCTGTTTATCCTGTTCTTCCTCTTCCTGTTTATCCTGTTCTTCCTCTTCTTGTTTATCCTGTTCTTCCTCTTCCTCTTTATCCTGTTCATCCTCTTCCTGTTTATCCTGTTCTTCCTCTTCCTGTTTATCTTGTTCTTCCTCTTCCTGTTTATCCTGTTCTTCCTCTTCCTGTTTATCCTGTTCTTCCTCTTCTTATTAACCCTTTTCTTCCTCTTCCTGTTTATCCTGTTCTTCCTCTTTCTGTTTATCCTGTTCTTCCTATTTATCCTGTACTTCCTCTTCCTGTTTATCCTGTTCTTCCTCTTTCTGTTTATCCTGTTCTTCCTCTTTCTGTTTATCCTGTTCTTCCTCTTCCTGTTTATCCTGTTCTTCCTCTTCCTGTTTATCCTGTTCTTCCTCTTCCTGTTTATCCTGTTCTTCCTATTTATCCTGTACTTCCTCTTCCTGTTTATCCTGCCTCTTCCTATTTATCCTGTTGTTCCTATTCCTGTTTATCCTGTTCTTCCTCTTCTTATTAACCCTTTCTGTACCGCCGACGTCTTGTTTACTTTATGCTGGCTCCTATTAGACCATTGTATTCAGTTTAATAAGGGCCGCCAGCAATTAACAGGCTTCTAACTATCTCACTTAACCATTTTACTACCACAGATCCTTCTTAAACTGCACAAAATCGTTTAAATGTAGCTAGAATAAACTTAGAAAGACGTCGCCGGAACAGAAGGGGTTAAGGTTTTTAGTGTGTTTCCTAGACTTCCATCATGGTTTTTAGTGTTTCCTAGACTTCCATCATGGTTTTTAGTGTTTCCTAGACTTCCATCATGGTTTTTAGTGTGTTTCCTAGACTTCCATCATGGTTTTTAGTGTTTCCTAGACTTCCATCATGGTTTTTAGTGTTTCCTAGACTTCCATCATGGTTTTTAGTGTGTTTCCTAGACTTCCATCATGGTTTTTAGTGTGTTTCCTAGACTTCCATCATGGTTTTTAGTGTGTCCTAGACTTCCATCATGGTTTTTAGTGTTTCCTAGACTTCCATCATGGTTTTTAGTGTGTTTCCTAGACTTCCATCATGGTTTTTAGTGTTTCCTAGACTTCCATCATGGTTTTTAGTGTGTTTCCTAGACTTCCATCATGGTTTTTAGTGTGTTTCCTAGACTTCCATCATGGTTTTTAGTGTTTCCTAGACTTCCATCATGGTTTTTAGTGTTTCCTAGACTTCCATCATGGTTTTTAGTGTTTCCTAGACTTCCATCATGGTTTTTAGTGTGTTTCCTAGACTTCCATCATGGTTTTTAGTGTTTCCTAGACTTCCATCATGGTTTTTAGTGTGTTTCCTAGACTTCCATCATGGTTTTTAGTGTGTTTCCTAGACTTCCATCATGGTTTTTAGTGTGTTTCCTAGACTTCCATCATGGTTTTTAGTGTTTCCTAGACTTCCATCATGGTTTTTAGTGTTTCCTAGACTTCCATCATGGTTTTTAGTGTGTTTCCTAGACTTCCATCATGGTTTTTAGTGTTTCCTAGACTTCCATCATGGTTTTTAGTGTGTTCCCTAGACTTCCATCATGGTTTTTAGTGTGTTTCCTAGACTTCCATCATGGTTTTTAGTGTTTCCTAGACTTCCATCATGGTTTTTAGTGTTTCCTAGACTTCCATCATGGTTTTTAGTGTTTCCTAGACTTCCATCATGGTTTTTAGTGTTTCCTAGACTTCCATCATGGTTTTTAGTGTTTCCTAGACTTCCATCATGGTTTTTAGTGCGTTTCCTAGACTTCCATCATGGTTTTTAGTGTTCCATCAAGACTGTTTTAGACTTCCATCAAGCTTGAAATTACACTCCCTTGACCCCCTTTCAAGATAATTTTTTACATTTTCGGTAGAAAAATGTTCCTCTTAAATTACAGGCTCGCTATCGCTCGCCAGGAAAAAATCGACACCTAAATGGCACTAAAGGTCTTAAAAGTGACATAAATGGGGTGAAAGTTCATAAAATCGCCAAACTAATGGGGCGAATGTCTTAAAATCTCAAAAGCAATGGGGCTAAACATGAGGGAGAAAGGGGTAAAGAAAAAACATCCCTAAAGTGGAAATCTCCCCTTAATCGTCTAGAGCCAAATGGGCACAGGATGTAAGAGGCGTAATTCCCCTCCTCAGCCAATGAGCGACCGGGTGGATGACGGAGGAATGTGTTAACCCTTTCAAGCTCCAATACGCGTTTCTGTTCAGTTTTCTGGCTACTATTAGACGATTTTATTCAGATTAGGAAGGGTATATGACAGTCAAAGGGTTGATTGACATAGTATTCACCCTTTTAATACCCACAGATGCTTCCTAAGCTTCATAAAATCATCTAATGATAGGCAAAATAAACTGCTAAAACGCGTCAGAGCTTCAAAGGGTTAAGGAGCCAGTACTGGGAGCGTCCTGTCTTACGAAATTATTTTACTCGTGATCTTACCCTATTATTCGTGGATTTCAGTGACATAATGAGTTCTGCCGGCAGTGACAGTGAGGTAGAGGTACCAGGACCCTCTCGTAAGCGTCAGAAGTGGAAGAAGGTAGAAAGGAAGGCAAAAATAGACAGTGGACGGGAGTACACCTCAGTCAAAGGAACTTTAATGGCGGCAAAAACTGTAGGACCTCCTTGTACAGTCGCGCTAATAAGTGATGTCTCGGCACCAATTATGTTTTTATCAATAATTGGTATCAGCAATATCTAAGCTTCATTTCTTCATATTGAGTGAAATATACAAACATGTTCCTACACTTACCCACCCTATTCAACATCTGACAGACATTAATACAGCACAGAGCGAGCCAAACGTCATGACAGCTGGGACATGACTTATTAGCGCGACCGTACACTAATTCCTGACCAAAGAGGGAAACATGAGCCGGGAAATAAAGTCACGAACATCAAGGTAGCGTTAGTGGAGGAGCACATTCGAGGGTTACGTACTGTTTCCGGTAACTACTCGAGTTCTAACCGGAAATACCTGCCCCCCGGGTACAAATAGAAAAGTGTTGTATGACATGTACAAAAGAGTGGATGATTAGGGTGGGGAAGGGAGAAGAAAATACTGTGAAGTTGTGGAAGTATGCGAGTGAGTTGGACAAGATTTATACACCCCCCTCCCCCCGCTGCCCCCTGCCCCCCCCCCCCCCCTCCCCTCTCAGGTTACTCAAGCACTACTCTACGCCGTGTTAGTTACTGTGAGTACTAGTATTTTATCGTATTATGATCCGGGTGTGGTGTCCCGAGTTGGAATCCCGGGTGGACCATGTGCTTTCATTGGTTTATTCAAGTACATTGGGGTTTGGAATTGATGATTAATGTTAGGAACGGGGTGTTACTTATTATGATAACAAATATTGATAATTGCATTGATTTAAGTGTTAAATGTACACAAATAATAGAAAATAATAAAACAAACTAAAAATTACTTAATGATTTTCGGTGTGAGCATCCTAGGTTCGAATCCCCGGACTGCCACATGTGGTTGTTAATTTCATTAATCGATTTTAGGAGTAGAGTTGGTTGGTTGAGAGACCATAATGATAACAAATATTAAATTAACTTAATCTGCAATTAAATAATATTATCTTTATACAATAATTGAGTTTTTTTTTTCTGGTATTTATAATTTCCCACTTATAAAGTGCGTTTTTTGGTCTTCCGTTCTCTTTTGTTTGGTTACGGTGAATTTTTATTTTTATTTATTTTGTATTTTATTTATGATTATTATTATTATTATTATTTTTTACAGGTAATAATATATCCTCTTACATTTGGCATCCCATTACACCATCAGACAGTACAGTCGCGCTAATAAGTCATGTTTCGGCACCAAGTATGTTTCGATCAATAATTGGTATCAGTAATAACTAAGCTTCATGTCTTCATATCGAGTGAAATATACAAACATGTTCCTACACTTACCCACCCTATTCAACATCTGACAGACATTAATACAGCACAGAGCAAGCCAAACGTAATGACAGCTGGAACATCACTTATTCGCGCAACAATACACTAGGACCATACGGCTGGGAAAGTGTAGATCCTGATGATCATTTTGGTGTATAATATATTTGTATATTGCCATTTATTATGAAGGTACCATAAAAAACACATTTTGTGCCTCTCCTCGTTTTCTATAACTCGTTTTCTTTCGGTCCCTCTCTTTATTTCTTGTTTCTGTTCCTCTCCGTATTGTAGGGATTACCTGAAGTTTGTTTACCTGGAGGGCTCGCTTTCGCTCGCCAGGAAAAAAATCGACACCTAAATGGCACGAAAGGTCTTGAAATTGACAACGAAATGGGGCGAAAGGTATTCAGATCGCCAAACTAATGGAAGGAACGTCTAGGAATCTCAAAACTAATATGCTAAACACGAGGGAGAAGGAGGTCCATAAAAAGCGAGTGATAGGATGCATGAGGATAAATATTGAGGGAAAAAGTGCTCGTGTGATACCGGTTTTAGACAACAACTTAAGGGGAGCCAGACCGTTTTTCTGGACCCCCTTCTCCCTAATGTTTAGCCCCACTAGTTTTGAGATTATAAGACGTTCGGCCCATTAGTTTGGCGATTTTAACTACTTTCGCCCCATTTCGTTGTCAATTTTAAGACCTTTCGTGCCATTTAGGTGTCGATTTTTTCCTGGAGCGAACCTGCAATTTTAAGAGGAACCGGCCGTTTTTCTACCGAAAAATGTACAAATTTATCTTGAAGGGGGGTCTAGGGGGTGTTTTTCTAAGCTTGATGGAGGTCTAGGGAGGAAACTAAAAAAAACATATGAATACATGAATTAATAGACCAAACAAACGGTCAGTCTCCCCTTAATTTTTGTGATGGAGCATTGATCTGTTTGTTGGTGGCTCGCTGGTTGGCTCTTCTCTGTAACTTCAGGCGGTGACCGGACAACTCAACCAGTAGACCATTTCAACCAGTAGCTCTCAACCAGTACCAAATCAATCAATACGGTTAGGTTAGGTTAAGTTAGTAGGCTACTATATTTTGGCACTGGTTAGGTTAGGTTAAGTTAGTACTATATTTTGGCACTGGTTAGGTTAGGTTAGGTTAAGTTAGTACGGTACTATTGTGGCACTGGTTTGGTTGGTCTTGGTTGATTTGACACTGGTTGAGAGCTAGTGGTTGAAATGGTCTACTGGTTGAGATGTCTGGGAACCCCTTCAGGCAAGCTGGGAGGGCTTCCACTCCTACCGGTGTATCGAGCTTACAGACTGGTATTAACTGTGTTGGTGGTGTAATGATTTAGATGCTCATGTTCTGGGTGTGGTGTCCCGTGTTCGAATCCCGGGAGGACCATATGCTTTCATTAGTTTATTGAAGTGCATTGGGGTTTGTAATTGATGATTAATGTTAAGAACGGGGTGTTCCTTCATACACGCTCAGTTCGACCTGTGTGTGTGTGTGTATGTATATATATCGAGCTTACAGGCTGGTATACATGCTCAGTTCGGTCTGTGTGTGTGTGTGTGAAGCTTACAGGCTGGTATACACGCTCAGTTCGACCTGTGTGTGTGTTGGGGGGGGGGGGGGGAGGGAGGGGGTGACTCAAGACAGAGCCAGAATAGGGACAACACAAAACACAACAGAAAACAATGAAACACACACAAACAAAAGCAAACAAACCCACACACACATCTAGGTCATCCAAGGAAGAAGCTTTCGGTTTGACACATAAGAAAATGGGAGTCTGCAAAAAGCCGATCGGCCCTGTTACACCCACGCTCAGTTCCGCCCGTCAAGTTAGTTAATTAAAATAGGACTTCAGAGGCTATCAACCCTACTGGATTATTAAGCCAGCACGCTTAAGGGGAGGCAGACCGTTTTTCTGGACCCCCTTCTCCCTAATGTTTAGCCCTACTAGTTTTGAGATTATAAGACGTTCGGCCCATTAGTTTGGCGATTTTAACACCTTTCGCTCCATTTCGTTGTCAATTTTAAGACCTTTCGTGCCATTTAGGTGTCGATTTTTTCCTGGCGAGCGATAGCGAACCTGTAATTTTAAGAGGAAACGGCCTTCGGCCGGGACATTTTTCTACCGAAAAATTTACAAATTTATCTTGAAGGGGGTCTAGGGTTTTTTTTTCTAAGCTTGCTAGGGAGGAAACAAAAAATATATGAATAAATGAATTAATAGATCAAACAAACGGTCTGCCTCCCCTTAAGTCATGAATAACATCAGAGCTGGAGCCCGTTGTGCCTGTCAAGTCTCAGTACCTCGCAGTTTGAGCGTTTGTGTGTGTGTGTGTGTGTGTGTTTTTTTTTTTTTTTTTTTTTTTTTTTTTTTTTTTTTTGTGTGTGTGTGGTAGTTTGACGGTTTGTATAGGTCTCGTCGAATCCTGGTGGATCACATCTATGCTTTCATTAATTTCATTGGAGGTGTTTGGTGTTGTGGTGAAATTAATAAAAAATAGTTTACCAAATACAGTCGACCCTCGCATGGGTGGAACCCAGTTGACCGTGCTTCGGTTTGTGTATTGTGCGGACTAACAGCCGTTATCGGACAAGCCCCCCAAAGTCCGGACAAATGACCGTTAATGAAAAAGTTGTCTGGCAGGTAGCGGCAAGGTGCATGGACCTTGGGTAGCGGGTTGGGCGGTGGCGTGGGTAGGCAATCTCCCGCCAAAAGTTTCAGTTTGTTTACTGACGCCGTAGCGCTGGCTTCCCCCATCATACCTGTGAATATTTAGTGTTTTAGTGCTTCAACATGCCTCCCAAACCTGCCAAGAATAGGCGTGTGAACCTTAGCGTTCGGCAGAAACTTGATGTGCTACGTAAATTAGAAAACGGAAGCTCTACGAATAAGATATGTGAGGAGTATGGGATAAAGAAACAGACTGTATCAGACATTAGGAAAGCCAAAGACAAGTTGAAACATTATGCTGCCTCATATTGTGTTGATGCCTCAGCCAGTAAGAGTAGAAAGGTGCAGCCTAGAAAATATATGAGATCTGGAAGTAATAGCCAACTAGATAGTGCAGTGATGAAGTGGTATGACCAGATGAAATCAAGTGGACGTTTAGTCAGAGGTGTGGAGATTCTGGCCGCCGCATCAAAACTCGCTCATAGTTTGGGTTTTCAGGACTTTAAGGGGAGCGATGGATGGTTGTGGCGGTTTCGTAATCGCCATGGGTTATTTAATGTGAAAGCCCATGGCCAGGCTGCAAGGGTAAGTAAGATCCTGTGTATCGGGAGGAACTGTTTTTCAGATGCCTAATTACTAAGAAACATTGAACAATATCTTTAACCTAACCTAACCTAACCTAACCTAACCTAACCTAACCTAACCTAACCTAACCTAACCTAACCTAACCTAACCAAAACCTAACCTAACCTAACTTAATTTAACCAGAACCTAACCTAACACCAGAACCTAACCTAACTAAAGCTAACCAAACCCTAACCTAACCTAATCCAACCAAAACCTAACCTAACCTAACCTAACGTAACGTAACCTAACCTAACCTAACCTAACCAAAACCTAACCTAACCTAACCTAACCTAACCTACCCTAACCTAACCTAACCTAACCTAACCTAACCTAACCTAACCTAACCTAACCTAACCTAACCTAACCTAACCTAACCTAACTTAACCTAACCAAAACCGAACCTAACCTAACCAAAACCGAACCTAACCTAACCTAACCTAGTATATTAGTGGACTATTTATAAAAGTAAAATGTAAAAATATATTGTAATACTACCAATTTATTAAGGGGAGATCTCCACTTGAGGGATTTTTTTCTTGACCCCTTTCTCCCTCATGTTTAGCCCTATTGCTTTTGATATTATAAAACGTTTGCCCCATTAGTTTAGCGATTTTAAGAACTTTCACCCCATATTAAGACCTTTCGTGCCATTCAGGTGTCGATTTTATCCTGGCGAGCGATAGCGAGCCTTTAAATTAAGAAGAACCGGCCTTCGGCCGGGAAATTTTTCTACCGAAAAATGTACAAATTTATCTTGAAAGGGACTCAAGGGGGTGTAATTTTAAGCTTGATGGAGGTCTAGGGAACAAACTAAATACCTCCCCTTAAGATATATGTGTACAGGTATACCCGCTGCAAGTGCTGACATCGCTACAATTGAGCCTTTCCGCCAAAAACTCAATAAAGTAATAAAAGAGGAGGGGCTAATCTCGTCGCACATACTGTATAAGGTATAATCCTGTGTACCGGGCAACCGTGTATGTAGGCCTATATCTCATTAATATATAAGGTATAATCCTGTGTACCGGGCAACCGTGTATGTAGGCCTATATCTCATTTATTTGGTAATGTAACAATATATTTTTTACATTCATAAATAGTACACTTAATATACTAGGTTAGGTTAGGTTATCAAGATAAATTTGTACATTTTTCGATAGAAAAATCCCGGCTGAAAGCCGATTCCTCTAAAAATTACAGGCTCGCTATCGCTCGCCAGGCAAATATCGACACCTAAATGGCACGAAAGGTCTGGAAATTGACAACGAAATGGGGTGAAAGGTATTAAAATCGCCAAACTAATGGAAGGAACGTCTTGGAGTCTCAAAACTAATATGCTAAACACGAGGGAGAAGGAGGTCCATAAAAAGCGAGTAGTACCCCCTTAAGGTTTCGAATCTACCCCAATTTAGTTAAAATAGGACTTCAGAGGCTATCAACCCTTGTGGATTATTAAGACAGCACACTGTAAGTCAAGAATACCGTCCAGTTCTTTGACCCCGAATTGAATCGACTCTTCTCATTTTTAATACTTGACTTAATATTTACATTTCGGAGAAGTACAGTCGCGCTAATAAGTCATGTCCCAGCTGTCATTACGTTTGGCTCGCTCTGGGCTGTATTAATGTCCGTCAGATGTTGAATAGGGTGGGTAAGTGTAGGAACATGTTTGTATATTTCACTCGATATGAAGAAATTAAGCTTAGATATTGCTGATACCAATTATTGATCAAAATATACTTTGTGCCCAGACATTACTTATTAGCGCGACTGTACCTAATATTTACATTTGAGAGGTTCTCTTGCACTGTTTGAGGGTTGACGTTGGGCCAGGATTTGTGTGTTGGGGTGTACAGTCGCGCTAATAAGTGATGTCTCGGCACCAAGTATATTTTGATCAATAATTGGTATCAGCAATATCTATGCTTCATTTCTTCATATCGAGTGAAATATACAAACATGTTCCAACACTTACCCACCCTATTCAACATCTGACGGACATTAATACAGCCCAGAGCGAGCCAAACGTAATGACAGGTGGGACATGACTTATTAGGCCGACTGTACCTAGCTAACTGTGCCCGAGGAAACGCCGAGGAACTTGGACTTTCCTTAAGGGGACGAGAAAGTTGAGGAGCCGAGAAGCCATCCCTGGAGACCTAGCCTAGAGTAACAGAGATCCCCCAACCGTAGCCATTTTGGTGCCATTGGTGTCCTCTGCCTCTAGTCACACTCCACTCCTCATTCAGCCTACTGTTGTAAGGCGTTTACCCTCGTCCATTTCTCTATACAATGATGGCTCGTTATCGCTCGCCAGGAAGAAATCGACACCTGGATGGGGATAATTGTCTTAAAACAATTGGCTGAATGGAGCCGAATGGATACAAGCCCCCCCCACACCGTAGCCATTTTGGTGCCATTGGTGTCCTCCGCTTCTCGTCACACACCAATAGAAAGTAGCTAGGAGGTTAACCCTTTGAGTACCAGCGACGTGTGTTATATTGCATTCTACCTGTATATTTAAGCGATATTATGCAGCTTAAGAAGGATCTGTGATAGTTATAAGGGTTGGTTGAGACACTTCGTAGCCTGCTAATTGCTGGAGGCCTTTATAAACTGAATAAAAGCGTCTAATAGTAGCCACAATACAGTTAAAAGGACGGTACCGTTAGTGAACGGGTTAAGGCTTATCCCTCAATACCTTCACCTGACCTGATATCCATGTCTCGTTATACACATTCATCAAGAACGGTATGCATATTAATAGTTTGGTCTCGGGATCTAACAGTCTTATTCTTAAGGGAAGGTATTTAGTTTGTTCCCTAGACCTCCATCAACCTTAAAATTACACCCCCTTGAGTCCCTTTCAAGATAAATTTGTACATTTTTCGGTAGAAATATTTCCCGGCCAAAGGCCGGTTCCTCTTAAATTACAGGCTCGCTATCGCTCGCCAGGATAAAATCAATACCTAAATGGCACGAAAGGTCTTAATATGAGGTGAAAGTTCTTAAAATCGCTAAACTAATGGGGCAAACGTCTTAAAATCTCAAAAGCAATAGGGCTAGACATGAGGGAGAAAGGAGTCAAGAAAAAAGTCCCTCAAGTGGAAATCCCCCCTTAAGGAACCCACCTCGTTTTTGTTATCTCTCTCTCTGGGTTGTATCCATTCGGCCCCATTCAGCTTACTGTTTTAAGACGTTTATCCCCATCCAGGTGTCTTTAAAGCTTGATGGAGATACCTAACGAGGATAAATATATTAATATATAAACCAACAAAATAAACACAACGCGTCTTTAAAGGTTCCAAATTCTACACAATCCAATGTTAAATATCGCCCACCTGCTTGATCTCCAAAATGGCGGCCAGATGATGAGGTGGCCGGTATCCATTGTTTCTAATCGAGTTATTTTCCGCTAGATCTGCAGTTATTTACTTCAATCTAGCGGAATTCTGTTTACATCGAGCGACATGAATTCTGGCAATATTCTGGAGCTTTGAGCCGTTTTAGAGCCATAAGGTAGAGATCCAGGCATTATTCTAGCCATGTTAGAGCCATAAGGTAGAGATCCAGGCATTATTCTAGCCATGTTAGAGCCATAAGGTAGAGATCCAGGCATTATTCTAGCCATGTTAGAGCCATAAGGTAGAGATCCAGGCATTATTCTAGCCATGTTAGAACCATAAGGTAGAGATTCAGGCATTATTCTAGCCATGTTAGAACCATAAGGTAGAGATTCAGGCATTATTCTAGCCATGTTAGAGCCATAGGGTGGATAGTTTGGCGTTATTCTAGCATTTGAGAGCCATTTTAGAGCATTATTCTAGCATTTGAGAGCCATTCTAGCCATTTTAGAGCATTCTATCGATTTTCTAGGTTTATTTACTATCTAGCAGCCTTGACGTGATACAGTGTTGCCAATTTAGCTACTCATGCTAGATCTAGAGGGGTGGGTTTTTTTCTCGATCTAGTCAAGTTTTCACATCTATCAGCATTAATTCTAGCGATATTATAGATATTTGAGCCATATTAGAGCGATATTATAGAGATTTGAGCCATTTTGAGCGATATTATAGAGATTTGAGCCATTTTGAGCGATATTATAGAGATTTGAGCCATATTAGAGCGATATTATAGAGATTCTGGCGTTATTCTAGCGATTTTCGGTGTTTATTTACTATCTAGCGGATTTGCCTTGGTACCCCTGGCGGTCTCTCACTCTTGGATCGGTAAGGGGGAGGTGGTTGCTTTTTCCCCCTTAGGTTTAGTCCCATTAGCTTTCAGATTTTAAGGCGCTCGTTCCATTAGTTGGGCGATTATATGACCTTTTGTCCCATTTTTCTGTCAATATAAAGACCTTTCGTGTCATTTTGGTGTCGATTTTTTTCCTGGCGAGCGATAGCCAGCCTGTAATTCTAGGAGGAATCAGCCCCAGACCATTTTTCTACCGAAATATAATACAGTTGTACACAATTGTCTTGAAGGGAGGGTCTAGGAGGTGTTGTGTTAAGCTTAATGGAGGTCTAGCGAAGAAATTATAAAATATATGAATAGATACATAAATGGACCAACAACTAAACGCAACCCCCTTAAGCACTGGCTATTGATCTGAGAGCCGCCAACCGCGCCGCCGCCGCCGCAGCCACCACCATCACCCCCTCCCCCGCCACCATCATCACCACCACCACCACCGTCACCATCACCATCACCACCACCACCGTCACCATCACCACCACCACCATCACCATCACCATCACCCCCACCATCATCCCCACCATCATCCCCTCCCCCGCCGCCGCCGCTGCTCTCCCTGGCACCTGCGCGGGGGGAGTGCCAACGCTGCGCTAGTGCCAGGTCGGGCCCTCGACTGCTGTGACCTTTGTAGAGGGGTCACAGGTCATGTAGGGAACACACACACGTACACTAGGCTATACACATACGTACGCAACACATACATACATGTACACTTATATGCATTCACACACACCTACACACACGCTCTTTGCACACATCACACACACGCTCTTGCACACGCACACACACACACATTCTTGCACACACACACACACACACACACACACATTCTTGCACACACAGACACACTCTTGCACACACACACACTCTTGCATACACTCATACACACACTTGCATACACTCATACACACACTTGCATACACTCACACACACACATTCTTGCACACACAGGCACACTCTTGCACACACACACACACTCTTGCATACACTCATACACACACTCTTGCATACACTCATACACACACACTCTTGTGCACACACACACACTCTTGTGCACACACACACACACAAGTATACAGTACATCCTATATAAACTTCCTATGGGTTCATGTGTGTACAATTTTTTTTCTAGCTTTCTCATAAATATCTTTCCAGTAAACCATGTTAAGTATAATGAATTACTCTCCATTTATGTTTTCTAAATAATTTAAGCTTCATCATACAGCAAACCTGTTCCTCTAATGCTATTGATTTGCTCAACATATATACAGTAAGCGAGCTGTCGCTTCAAACAGTCTACTGCACCAAATCACCACCCATAACGAGGGGCGTCGCGCTCCTTGGTGCCACTAGAAGAGCGGCGAACACATCTAAAGACTAAAGACAAGACATATATACTGTACAGTATAATATATATATATATATATATATATATATATATATATATATATATATATATATATATATATATATATATATATATATATATATATATATATATATATATATATATATATATATTATTATTATTATGTTACTTCCACAAACCGACTTTACTCATAATCTCAATTAATGAAATCAACAAATACATGTGGCAGTCCAGGGATTCGAATCTAGGATGCTCGCACCGAAATTCGGTGCATTTATCCATTGCGCTACGAAGACAGTTAAAGAATAGTGGACAAGCCTACGATTTATTGGGCAGTTTCGCATCCTGCATATCAATCGAAGCATGTACACACTTTCCAACTGCGCTATCATAGGCTATGGATAGATGGATGGAAGGAGTAAAAGGGGACCGGCCGCTTTTTTGGACACGACTGCTCAGAAAGGCAATTTTTAGCAACCTGGTATATGGCATCAGCACACATCTCTTTGTACTCTGTGAAAGTCCTATGGCGATATTCAGTCTGGAAATATTTTATTTTTGCACTTATTTCAAACATTCGCGGGTGGCCGCGTAGCCCAGAATTCAGGGTACGCATTATGGTTTTCATACATGTATAAAAAGCTTAGCAAAACTATGCATTTTTGGTATACATATTACCTTCTAAGATTTTTGTCTGGCAGTATCTGGCATCCCTACCCAAGTGCGAGGTGTATGTATGTCCCAGGCCTACTGTCAGTCAGTCAGTGTGCTGTGAGCAAGCAGAGAGAGCATATACGCTGCCGCGGTCCCAGTCACCTCGCACGTTTTCGCCCCATCACAGCACTTTGCGACCGTATTTCATATATTTTTTTAATCAAAAGGCCTCATCAAGATGCCCAAGAGGAAGCTTCAGGTCAGGAAGCTGCTTGAAGCACAGGCTGATGCAAGAAAGGTGAGAAAAACCACTGCTGCCACACCACCGCCTGTACAAACACCACCACTACCTACCACCGCTGCTGCCACCACCACCACCACCACCTACACCACTGCCGCCTCCTCATTGCCACCCCCAGACTCGCCTCAGCCCTCTCAACCCTTAAAGAGCGGGGCTCGACTTAAGTCGTGCACCAATTTGCAGCAAGTTAGGAGCATTATTAAGGCTTTTAAAGGGTTAAAATCGAGTGCAAATGGCCGGGAGCGCAGCGGGCCAGACAGCCGACTCCCAGGGCTTACCGCCGCCCATTAACTCATGTTCCCTGTGTTCTCAAGAGGCCGGCAGTGTAGCCTGTAGTGAGCATAGCTGGGAAAAATATGCCGAAATACGCTAAACTCCCATGTTACTGGTATCACTGTATGAGAACCACGAGTGCTACGTAGCTCGTTCTGGTCTCATTTTGAAGCTTTTAGCGCCTAGTTTTTTGCTAAATATTTTTTTTTTTTTCATGCAGATACTTGATTGAACATTCAGGAGGGCCTGAATATGCCCAAAATAGCCCAAAACACCCCGCTAGACAAGGATTAATCATTTCATTCATCACCACCACATTCACCACCACCTGAGGTGGTGGTGAACCCTTATAATATCTTATTGGGAAGTGATTTGGCTTCAGAAAACCTTAGGATTTACTGAAATCAATCTATTCCCAAGAAGAGGGGACCAGGTAGCAACTACTGTTGATATAGTCTGTGTCCGCATCTTTGATACATTGGGCACAAAATCAGCGAATAAGTTACGCCAATAAGAAATTCCGTAACTCAATAAACAATGGTCATACATAAATTATTTGCACATCACGTGAAAGCCCATTAGAAACCCTTTAACATGATGTATGATTCATTACTCTAGTGTCACTCGTTCGCTCACACCATAAGAATGAATTGAAATGGAAACATGTTCCCTAACTTTACAAGCGATTTTCTTAAAATTTTATTTCACGTAAGTTAGCGAGCTGTCACGTTCAAAGGATCGATAACGAATAATCCTACATCAATGATTCTTATGTCAAAATAAAGGGCATAAAATTCCCTACAAACCACCATTTCTCTTTTTTTAAATTTCTTTCCCAGTTGACACAGCACCCCAAGAACTGTGTCAGCGAAAATGAACTAATTTGTTATCTAATTTCAAAATTACCTAATTCCATGATTAGATAAAAAATTGAAAAAGTAAAAATGTACGATTGAAATTCAACCTATTGTGAGTACCCTCAATGCAACAAAAACATCATACAACAAAATTTGTATTTTCCTTTAATTTTTTAAAAAGTGCTTAATATTTTCACACTAATTCATACCTAACTCAAAAACTAATTACCCTAGAGAATTATAATTACAGGAATCTCTATTTTTAGGTCCCTTATAAGTGTTCCAAATATTATTGAAATCAGACGAAAATCACTGATACCCTCAAGAGTAAAAAGCGGCTGGTCCCCCCCCCCCCTATATATATATATATATATATATATATATATATATATATATATATATATATATTTATATATATATACAGTATATAATTTCATCCTTTAATTCGTTCTGTGATGGGAATTTATGTATAAATAGTATGTCTTTGTTATGTCAAGCATAAGGGTTATTCAAACGAAGGCTTTTATCGTCAATTTTCGATGGTGTGAGCCGCATCTTGACTGCACACCAACCCGCACGTCTATTGGATAAGTAACACCCCGTTCTTAACATTAATCATCAATTGCAAACTCCAATGTACTTGAATAAACTAATGAAACCATATGGTCCTGCCGGGATTCGAACTCGGGACACCACACCCAGAACATAAGCATCCAAACCTAAGCCAATCCCGTGCTGCCTAGTGTACTGTACCGTGTGAGCCGATGACAGCCAAGCACTGCACGCTTATTATGCCGAGTGGAATCCTGCACACCATTGTTTACACCAGTCCCTTTAATAAAAAAAAAAGACGCCGTAATTCCAGAGAAGAGGTGGCCATGAATATCAGGCGTTTGTCACGAATCAATCGCTAGGTCAAGTGGCCCGGGCTTGACATCTACCAATAACATTTTGACAGTGAGGGTTTGATCCACCGACCTTTTGATCAGCAGCCGACCCTCTACTGGCTATGCCACGGCTCGGCTCGTGTAAAGTGCTCCGATATCGCTCGTCGATAAATTGCCGATCGTGTGGCCGACTACATCCGATCTAGGTCTGAGATGGAACTGAACGTACAGCGACAAGACCGACACACGTCCGAATGTAAGAAACCACTCTCCGACAATCCGGTGACACATAGCCAAACAGTCACCGAATTATTGCCGAACAATTACCACTTGCGAGTTTTAGGCTATAAGGAAGTTCGGCCTGTAAACATCGATAATAAACACAAATATATTGATTATGTAAGTTTCTGATGGATAGATAGTATGTTGAATTTGGTTTTATGTATTTATAAATTTACTAAAACCGTATTATAGCTGGTTATTCTGCTAAATATCCATGTCTACAGCTCCAACTTCCTTATAGAACAAAACTCACAAGTGGTCAATCGGCGACTCAATACGCAATTATCTCCCACTACCTTGCCAAGCACCAGGCAATACGATGCTAATCCACCTGAGAGATATATATTTAAGGGGAGATTTCTACTTGAGGAATTATTTTTTGGACCCCTTTCTCCCTCATGTTTAGCCCCATTGCTTTTGAGATTTTAAGATGTTCGCCCCATTAGGCTAGTTTGGCAATTTTAAGAACTTTTGCCCCATTTTAAGACCTTTCGTCCCATTTAGGTGTCAATTTTTTCCTGGCGAGCGATAGCGAGCCTGTAATTTAAGAGGAATCGGCCTTTGGCCGGGACATTTTTCTACCGAAAACTTTACAAATTTATCTAGAAAGGGAGCCTAGGGGGTGTAATTTTAAGCTGGATGGAGGACTAGGGAACAAACTAAAAACCTCCCCTTAAAGGGCCTCTATCCTAGACATCTTTCGTCGACATCTTTCCTAGGCTGAATAAAATCGTCCAATAGTTGCTAGACTATAATGAAAAGGGTGTCACCGGTACAGAAAGGGTTAGAGAGAGGGAACGAGTATGAAATAGAGCGAGAGAGAGAGAGAGAGAGAGGGAACGAGTATGAAATAGAATGAGAGAGAGAGAGAGAGCCATCACTTGCATGTCACGAAGGTCAACAAGGTCGCAAGTTCAGGTCATACAGTTTATTGACCCCATTACCAACTCTTCTCTCTCTCTCTCTCTCTCTCTCTCTCTCTCTCTCTCTCTCTCTCTCTCTCTCTCTCTCTCTCTCTCCTTCCACTGTCCCTTACTCTCGGGTTAGCTATCTCTACTAGAATTAAGTCCTGACCACCTCGCTGTGATCGTAAGGTCTGTGTGGTCAGTGTACCTATGTAAATCCCTCTCTCTTTCTCTCTCTCTCTCTCTCTCTCTCTCTCTCATACTAGATGAGTATATTTCTACCAAGATACCCAAGTAGGATTTCCCTTCTCCTTAATTAGGCAAAGGTTAAGAGGGGTGACCTGCTTTTTTTCTCACTTTTTCTCTCTTTCTCAGGGTTGTATCCATTCTGCCCCATTCAGCCTACTGTTTTAAGACTTATCCCCATCCAGGTGTCGATTTTTTTCCTGGTGAGCGATAGCGGGCTAGCAATGTATGAGAGAAAAATAGCAGGTCACCCCCCCTGAAGATCACTTATCACGCTGTGGTGTAGTGGATTAAAAGCTTGGACACTCATTCTGAATGTCGGAGGTTCGAGTCCAGCTGGGAGTAATTAAACATTTATTAGTTCACGTGTATTTGTGAGATATACTTGATATTAATGACTCGTGTTTGGCTGGGCGAGAATTATAGGCTAATAAAATCCTTAAGAACGATAGGCATATGGACGAGATGGGTTGGGTGTGAGGGGGATCTGCCGGGTGTGGGCCAATCGGCGCTCTGCAGACCCCATTTTCCGACCTCTGACCGTTTTAGTGAGGTCGGTCCCCAGGGTATTAGTGAGCTGGCCCTATAATTAGGCCTTGTAATTGGGGTTGGGTGTGACAGGGATCTGTCTTGTGTGGGCCAATCGGCTTTCTGCAGACTCCCATTTTCTTATGTTCTTATAACCCAAGTTGCGTGGGGAATCTTGTAAAAAATCCTTGTATGGTATCCTGGAATCCTGCGACTTGTGCTTGAATTGAAATACATTCTCCAAGTAGGATTTCCCTTCTCCTTAATATATATATATATAAAAAAGGTTAAGATTACTTATCACGCCGTGGTTTAGTGGATTAAAAGCTTGGACACTCGATCTGAATGTCGGAGGTTCGATCCCGGCTGGAAGTATATATATATATATATATATATATATATATATATATATATATATTGTATATGTTTAACCACTGGTGTAACAACTACAGTATTACAGATAAGGCACATTAATTATCATGTTGACAGTAATACACATAACATTACATGTGGCAGAGAGAGAGAGAGAGAGGGGGAGGGGGGGAGGGGGTAGCATGCGTGGTTGAAGGCTGACGACATCTTCATTGACTGCAAACCCTAATTGACCAAGTCGGCGGGCGAATCGTACGTCTGGCAAAACAGCATCACCTTCACCCAGACTGAGTTTAAGGGGAGATTTCCACTTGAGGGATTTTTTTCTTGACTCCTTTCTCCCTCATGTTTAGCCCCATTGCTTTTCTAATTTTAAAACGTTCGCCCCATTATTTTGACGATTTTAAGAACTTTCAACCCATTTCTGTCAATTTTAAGACCTTTCGTGCCATTTAGGTGTCGATTTTATCCTGGCGAGTGATAGCGAGCCTGTAATTTAAGAGGAACCGGCTTTCAGCCGGGAAATGTTTCTACCGAAAAATGTACAAATTTATCTTGAAAGGGGCTCAAGGGGTTGTAATCTTAAGCTTGAAGGATATCTAGGGACCAAACTAAAAACCTCCCCTTAAAGCTTTTACCCAGTATTATATATAAATAGAAAATATATGAAGAAGGTGCTACCAACCCATTATATATGAAGGTGCTACCAACCCATTATATATGAAGAAGGTGCTACCAACCCATTATATATGAAGAAGGTGCTACCAACCCATTATATATGAAGAAGGTGCTACCAACCCATTATATATGAAGGTGCTACCAACCCATTATATATGAAGAAGGTGCTACCAACCCATTATATATGAAGGTACTACCAACCCATTATATATGAAGAAGGTGCTACCAACCCATTATATATGAAGAAGGTGCTACCAACCCATTATATATGAAGGTGCTACCAACCCATTATATATGAAGAAGGTGCTACCAACCCATTATATATGAAGAAGGTGCTACCAACCCATTATATATGAAGGTGCTACCAACCCATTATATATGAAGAAGGTGCTACCAACCCATTATATATGAAGAAGGTGCTACCAACCCATTATATAAGAAGGTGCTACCAACCCATTATATATGAAGAAGGTGCTACCAACCCATTATATATGAAGAAGGTGCTACCAACCCATTATATATGAAGAAGGTGCTACCAACCCATTATATATGAAGGTGCTACCAACCCATTATATATGAAGAAGGTGCTACCAACCCATTATATATGAAGAAGGTGCTACCAACCCATTATATATGAAGGTGCTACCAACCCATTATATATGAAGAAGGTGCTACCAACCCATTATATATGAAGAAGGTGCTACCAACCCATTATATATGAAGGTGCTACCAACCATTATATATGAAGAAGGTGCTACCAACCCATTATATATGAAGGTACTACCAACCCATTATATATGAAGAAGGTGCTACCAACCCATTATATATGAAGGTGCTACCAACCCATTATATATGAAGAAGGTGCTACCAACCCATTATATAAGAAGGTGCTACCAACCCATTATATATGAAGAAGGTGCTACCAACCCATTATATATGAAGGTGCTACCAACCCATTATATATGAAGAAGGTGCTACCAACCCATTATATATGAAGGTACTACCAACCCATTATATATGAAGAAGGTGCTACCAACCCATTATATATGAAGAAGGTGCTACCAACCCATTATATATGAAGGTGCTACCAACCCATTATATATGAAGAAGGTGCTACCAACCCATTATATATGAAGAAGGTGCTACCAACCCATTATATATGAAGGTGCTACCAACCCATTATATATGAAGGTGCTACCAACCCATTATATATGAAGGTGCTACCAACCCATTATATATGAAGAAGGTGCTACCAACCCATTATATATGAAGAAGGTGCTACCAACCCATTATATATGAAGAAGGTGCTACCAACCCATTATATATGAAGGTGCTACCAACCCATTATATATGAAGGTGCTACCAACCCATTATATATGAAGAAGGTGCTACCAACCCATTATATATGAAGAAGGTGCTACCAACCCATTATATATGAAGGTGCTACCAACCCATTATATATGAAGAAGGTACTACCAACCCATTATATATGAAGAAGGTGCTACCAACCCATTATATATGAAGAAGGTACTACCAACCCATTATATATGAAGAAGGTGCTACCAACCCATTATATATGAAGAAGGTGCTACCAACCCATTATATATGAAGAAGGTGCTACCAACCCATTATATATGAAGAAGGTACTACCAACCCATTATATATGAAGAAGGTGCTACCAACCCATTAATATGAAGAAGGTGCTACCAACCCATTATATATGAAGAAGGTGCTACCAACCCATTATATATGAAGAAGGTGCTACCAACCCATTATATATGAAGAAGGTGCTACCAACCCATTATATATGAAGAAGGTACTACCAACCCATTATATATGAAGAAGGTGCTACCAACCCATTATATATGAAGGTGCTACCAACCCATTATATATGAAGAAGGTACTACCAACCCATTATATATGAAGAAGGTGCTACCAACCCATTATATATGAAGGTACTACCAACCCATTATATATGAAGGTGCTACCAACCCATTATATATGAAGGTGCTACCAACCCATTATATATGAAGGTACTACCAACCCATTATATATGAAGAAGGTGCTACCAACCCATTATATATGAAGGTACTACCAACCCATTATATATGAAGAAGGTGCTACCAACCCATTATATATGAAGGTGCTACCAACCCATTATATATGAAGAAGGTGCTACCAACCCATTATATATGAAGAAGGTGCTACCAACCCATTATATATGAAGGTGCTACCAACCCATTATATATGAAGAAGGTGCTACCAACCCATTATATATGAAGAAGGTGCTACCAACCCATTATATATGAAGAAGGTGCTACCAACCCATTATATATGAAGAAGGTGCTACCAACCCATTATATATGAAGGTGCTACCAACCCATTATATATGAAGAAGGTGCTACCAACCCATTATATATGAAGAAGGTGCTACCAACCCATTATATATGAAGAAGGTGCTACCAACCCATTATATATGAAGAAGGTGCTACCAACCCATTATATATGAAGGTGCTACCAACCCATTATATATGAAGGTACTACCAACCCATTATATATGAAGGTGCTACCAACCCATTATATATGAAGGTGCTACCAACCCATTATATATGAAGGTGCTACCAACCCATTATATATGAAGGTGCTACCAACCCATTATATATGAAGGTGCTACCAACCCATTATATATGAAGGTGCTACCAACCCATTATATATGAAGAAGGTGCTACCAACCCATTATATATGAAGAAGGTGCTACCAACCCATTATATATGAAGGTGCTACCAACCCATTATATATGAAGAAGGTGCTACCAACCCATTATATATGAAGAAGGTGCTACCAACCCATTATATATGAAGAAGGTGCTACCAACCCATTATATATGAAGAAGGTGCTACCAACCCATTATCAAACGAAGCTAGAATATAATACGATTGGTAATTTGTGATAAAAGCTTAAATCCCATAACATTTCAGAAAGATCACTATTTGTTTCTGTATATATTGTTTGTGGAGGTTTAGAGCCTCAGGTACAGTGAGGTTTAGTATTTTGGTCGTCAGGCCTCAGTGTGCATACGACCGCCGTAACGACTGGATGTACACTATCATACAAAAAAGTATCCTTACTCTCGTGAACGCTGAGTTTCATAAAGTGGGGTACGATTCGAGCAGTTTCGGTATAGTTGGCAAGCCTGGCTGTCTGAAATGTCAGAAAACAACTGTTCCTTATCATATTGTGATTCGAGCCCTCAAGGCGTGGATTACCGATATCTGAAACCAAGTCGACGTTAGCAATCCAGCCTGCATTTTATGGTCATTCGGCATGGAGACCTCACAGGAAACGCGTGGTGCTATTGTTGCTTTGCACATTCAAGGGATAACAAATGCAGAAATCGCCAGACGCATAGGTGTATCGAAGCCAACAGTGGCGGTATGGGTGAGAAGATACTATGAGACTGGCAACACTGAAAATCAACCCAGGACCGGCCGCCCTAGGTGCACAACTCCGAATCAAGATGAGGTATGAAATAATATGGGTATTAATTATGTAAATGAAGACCTGCTACCATATATATATATATATATATATATATATATATATACAGGGTGTTTCAAAAATAGATGGCATAACTTCAGGACTGTGTTCCCTATATCTAAATAATGAAAATAGTTCCTATGAACACATGTCCGGAAACGCGTGGTTTCCGAGTTATAGGCATCTAAAACACGTGCTAACCAAAATGCCTTTATTTCCCACATGTTTGTAAATACATTTTTTAAATACATTTTTTTTAATACATTTTTGTAACTCCCCTCTTGTTTTTACAGTAATAAATTGATAATTGGTATTTCCCACATGTGACACATACAGTGTTTTCGAGTGCCCTAAAGAAAATGTTCAAAATGTGCACCCCCTGCCCTAATGCAGCCCTCACATTGATGTCTCAGGGACTCGCGAACACGGTCAAACAATATTTTCCATATTACTTCGTCCATTGAGTCTAAATGGTGCGTGTCATTTTTAGTAAGGATACTTTTTTGTATGATAGTACAGTTGGCCACATATAATTGTATCCACTCAGATTTTTTGTATGGAAGGAAGCCCAGTATGATTGATTTACAAGCATATTTTGCTATTTAACCGTTAATTGGTCATATTACTTACGGGGAGATCTCCACTTGAGGGATTTTTTTCTTGACTCCTTTCTCCCTCATGTTTAGCCTCATTGTTTTTCTAATTTTAAGACGTTTGCCCCATTATTTTGAAGATTTTAAGAACTTTCAACCCATTTCTGTCAATTTTAAGACCTTTCGTGCCATTTAGGTGTCGAATTTATCCTGGCGAGCGATAGCGAGCCTGTAATTTAAGAGGAACCGGCCTTCAGCCAGGACATTTTTCTACCGGAAAATGTACAAATTTATCTTGAAAGGGACTCAAGGGAGTGTAATTTTAAGCTTGATGGAGGTCTAGGGAACAAACTAAATACCTCCCCTTAACTATTCCATAAGAAGATACAGTTGTAATTCAATCATACTAATTTTCCATCCATTCATAAAACCATGTGTATAAAATATTTAATGTGGTCAACTGTACGCTGGTGAGGGGGCTAAGTTGGGCACGCAACTTTTTAACTATTGTGTCATTTGTTTAAGCTTCCTATGCCTGCTATGCCTCCAAAGCCACCACTAACTGTGTCCCAAATATAAAAGATAAAGGCTTCGTGGATTGAGAAAAAGACAAATGCCGAAATAGCGAAACATATTGGAATTTCGGCGAGAACAGTGATGCGGTGGGTGAAAAAGCTCAAAGACGTTGGGCAGGAGGGCCCTCTGCCAGCACAGTAGAAGCGTCCTGGAAACAAAAGAAAGCTGAGCCAATGCACTTTGAACATCATCAAGCGCCAGTTGGAAGCTAATCCAACCCTCTCTGTTCTCCAGATTATGAAGAATTATCCTTTGCTCTTGTCTGGGGTCGCCTATCGAACTCTACAGGATTATCTACGAATAGTGCTGGGGTATCGGCGGTGCAGCACAGTAAATGGGGATTGGGCCTGAGCATATAGATAGATAGATAGATAGACAGCACAGTACCTAAGTCCTAAAGCTTCGAATAAATAGACTCAAATTCGCCGAGCAATATAAAGGGTGGGCACTTGAGAGGTGGCGTAAAGTCCTGTGGAGTGATGAAGCAACCTTTACTCTTAGTGACAACCTTGGCAAGGATGTGTACCGCCGGCGGGAGAGTGACCGGTTCAACCTCCGGTACACCAGACAAACATTCAGACACTGTTGTGTGTTTTTTTTAAATATTCCAACTACTCCCTCTCGGGCATAGGCTGCTAGCCTTTACACTCTACCGCTGAACACGGTGAGGCCCGTGAGGTCTTGCTCCAGTCTAGGGAGTGAGACATGCGAAGCTCCACGGTTCGAAGCAACTCCATCTCTGAAGCCGCCTCGCCTCTGCGCTTCACAGTCTCATCCACCACACTCGGACCCTCACTCTCAGAACGCCACCTATTGAGCAATGAACTCACTAGGCATTGCCCCCCTGTAGCATATTTTTGAATATGGGAATATTCATACAATGCTATTTAATCAGGGAACAATGAGGGTATTTGTTTGGCATTTCGGTGTGCTGTGGTAATGCACTGATACTAGGTACAGCACAAATTTCATCCCAATAATATCTTCCTATTGACATATTGGGATTCGAACCCGGGTCCATTGGATTACCAGTCCAGTGGCAAGACCACTCCGCCACACCTCCCTGCTTCTCCTACTTTGGTGTTGGGAAACTAATATGTTTGCCTAAAAATTGCCGAATGAATGCCAACAGTTACTTAGACCTATTCAGTGACCATTTGCCAGACTGCATGAGAAAGTGTGAGGCCAGTTTGTTTATGCAAGATGGAGCCCCCTGCCATACTGCCCGTGGTGTAACACAGTGGCTAGATGATTGTCTCGTCCCCTACTTCCATTGCTGGCCTGGTAATTCTCCAGATTTGAACCCTATTGAGAACCTCTGGGTGATCATTAAGAACAAGCTTCGAGACTACGACACCAATTCAGTGCCCTATTTGTGTGCGGCCATTAAGTATATCTGGGATCAAGTGCACCCCAAGTACCTGAGGAATATCGTCGATTCTCTCCCTAGAAGACTCCAGGCAGTGCTCTCTCTCTCTCTCTCTCTCTCTCTCTCTCTCTCTCTCTCTCTCTCTCTCTCTCTCTCTCTCTCTCTCTCTCTCTCTCTCTCTCTCTCTCATAACTAATTACAAAAATACACGAAATATTTTATTAAGGGGGTAGTTAGTCGTTTTTTCTGTACCCCCTTCTCCCTTATGTTTAGCATATTAGTTTTGAGATTTTAAGACGTTCGTTCCGTTAGTTTGGCGATTTTGAGCCCTTTCACACTATTTCTTTGTCAACATTAAAACCTTTCGAGCCATTTAGGTGTGGGTATTTTCCTGACGAGCGACAGCGAGCCTGTAATTTTAGAAGGAAGGGCATTTTTCTACCGATAAATGTACAAATTTGTCTTGAAAGGGGGTCAAGGGGGTGTATTGGTCAAGCTTGATGGAGGTCTAGCGAGGAAACTAAAATAATAATAGGCTACATAATAAATAAACAATAATAATAATATTATAATTAGACGATTTTATGCAGCTTAAGAAGGACCTGTGTTATTAAGAGGGTTTATGGAGATCGTATTTACCCATGTGAGTCGTCGAGGTAGATAATACACGAAAGAAAAACTTCTAATGGTAACCAGACTATGGTGACAATTACGGATGGGTTACATATTATGATGCGTTTTGACAGTGTAATCTGACTTTGTTTAAGGGGAGATTTCCACTTGAGGGATTTTTTTTCGCGACTTCTTTCTCCCTCATGTTTAACCCCATTGTTTTCCTAATGTTAAGACGTTCGCCCCATTATTTTGACGATTTTAAGAACTTTCAACCCATTTCTGTCAATTTTAAGACCTTTCGTGCCATTTAGGTGTCGATTTTATCCTGGCGAGCGATAGCGAGCCTGTAATGTAAGAGGAACCGGCCTTCAGCCGGGACATTTTTCTACCGAAAAATGTACAAATTTATCTTGAAAGGGGCTCAAGGGGGTGTAATCTTAAGTTTGAAGGAAGTCTAGGGAATCAACTAAAAACCTCCCCTTAACCGCTTTTACACAGCTGAGGAAGGATCTGTGGGAATTATAAGAGTAAAGGCTACGCCAATTAACCCTCTGACTTCGTAATCTGAATATCATCGTACTTTTAATTGTATTCTGGCAACTATTAGACGATTTTGTACGGCTTAGGAAGACCGTCTACTCATTAAGGGGTGGGGAGGGGGTGTGACCTGCTTTTTTTTCCCCTTTTCTCTCTTTCTCTGGATTGTATCCATTCGGCCCCATTCAGCCTACTGTTTTAAGACGTTTACCCCCATCCAGGTGTCAATGTTTTACTGGTGAGCGGTAGCGAGCCAGAATATTTAAAAAAACAAAATTGACAGCAGGCTAAATTTGTACATTTTTTGATAGAAAAATTTCTCCGGCAAAGCCGGATTTTTTCATATTAGTGCTGGCTCACTATCGCTCGCCAGGAAGAAATCGACACCTAGATGGGGATAAACGTCTTAAAATCGTTGGCTGAATGATGCCGAATGGATACAAGCCAGAGAAAGAGAGAAAAGGAGAGAAATAAAAACAAATACAGGTGACCCCCCTTAAAAGGCTACAGACTATCTCATTTATTTCGTTTAGCTATAATATATCCTTCCTAAGCTTCATAAAGTCGTCTAAATGTAGGTGACATCAAATAAAATAGACGTCGCCGGTACAGAAGGGGTTAACCTCTTCAGTACTGTACGACGTATTTTTGTTTTATGTTACTCAAACTATCAGTAGACGATTTGAATGAGCTTAGGAAGAAATGAAGCTTAGATATTGCTGATGCCAATTATTGATCAAAACATAATTGGTGCCGAGACATCGCTTATTTTGATCAATAATTGGCATCAGCAATATCTAAGCTTCATTTCTTCATATCGAGTGAAATATACAAACATGTTCCTACACTTACCCACCCTATTCAACATCTGACAGACATTAATACAGCACAGAGCAAGCCAAACGTAATGACAGCTGAGACATGACTTATAAGCGCCACTGTATCCTTCTATATAACTGGTATAGGATGGGGTATATATAGGATTGTTGGGTATATTGCTGTACCCTTCTATATAACTGGTATAGGATTGCTGTACCCTATATAACTGGTATAGGATGGGGTATATATAGGATTGTTGGGTATATTGTTGTACCCTTCTATATAACTGGTATAGGATGGGGTATATTGTTGTACCCTTCTATATAACTGGTATAGGATGGGGTATAAAGGATTGTTGGGTATAGTGATGTACCCCTCTATATAACTGGTATAGGATGGGGTATATATAGGATTGTTGGGTATATTGCTGTACCCTTCTATATAACTGGTATAGGATGGGGTATATATAGGATTGTTGGGTATATTGCTGTACCCTTCTATATAACTGGAATAGGATAGGGTATATATGTGATTGTTGGGTATATTGCTGTGCCCTTCTGTATAACTGGTATAGGATGGGGTATATAGGATTGTTGGGTATATTGTTGTACCCTTCTATATAACTGGTATAGGATGGGGTATATATAGGATTGTTGGGTATATTGCTGTACCCTTCTATATAACTGGTATAGGATGGGGTATAATATATGATTGTTGGGTATATTGTTGTATCCTTCTATATAACTGGTATAGGATGGGGTATATATGTGATTGTTGGGTATATTGCTGTACCCATCTATATAACTGGTATAGGATGGGGTATAAAGGATTGTTGGGTATATTGCTGTACCCTTCTGTATAACTATAGGGTTATATATAGATTGTTGGGTATATTGCTGTATAGTGATGTACCCTTCTATATAACTGGTATAGGATGTATATAACTGGTATAGGATGGGGTATATATAGGATTGTTGGGTATATTGTTGTACCCTTCTATATAACTGGTATAGGATGGGGTATATTGTTGTACCCTTCTATATAACTGGTATAGGATGGGGTATAAAGGATTGTTGGGTATAGTGATGTACCCTTCTATATAACTGGTATAGGATGGGGTATATATAGGATTGTTGGGTATAGTGATGTACCCATCTATATAACTGGTATAGGATGGGGTATAAAGGATTGTTGGGTATATTGCTGTACCCTTCTGTATAACTGGTATAGGATGGGGTATATATAGGATTGTTGGGTATATTGCTGTACCCTTCTATATAACTGGTATAGGATGGGGTATAAAGGATTGTTGGGTATATTGTTGTACCCTTCTATATAACTGGTATAGGATGGGGTATAAAGGATTGTTGGGTATATTGCTGTACCCTTCTATATAACTGGTATAGGATGGGGTATATATAGGATTGTTGGGTATATTGCTGTACCCTTCTATATAACTGGTATAGGATGGGGTATAAAGGATTGTTGGGTATAGTGATGTACCCATCTATATAACTGGTATAGGATGGGGTATATATAGGATTGTTGGGGTATATTGATAGTGATGTACGCTTCTATATAACCTCAACACACACCTTTCACACACTTCTTGGTTTGTCAGTCTGTTCATGATCCGCGTGACTCCACAAGATCCTCTTAGAAATTACTCAGGATTTGTGTCCCTCTAGCAACGTCCACGCTTCACTTTCATGTTTCAAGGTGGGGACTCTTTGTTTCCATACGAATTGTCATGTATGGTTTGTGTGTGTGTATGTATTTGTTTATGTGTTAGAGTATTTTAAGAGTGATATTTAACAGCGTTTATTTTTTTCTACTTTCAGAACAAACGTGCCAAGAAAGCCAGTGTTGAAGTCAAGCCAGAGAAGCCGGACATCCCCGAGAGCCCAACCAAGCCATCCGACCCCAAGGACCCAACCAAGCCATCCGACCCCGGGGACCTAACCAAGCCGGCCGTGAAAGACTACTGGGGTGAGTCGGACGAGTTGATGTCTGACGCGTCCATCATCGACATAGTGAAGGAGGAGGTGGAAGTCACGGATGAGATGTACGAGGAGGCTGTACACCATGAGGAACCTTCATATATGACACATCCGTCCGCTGAGTCCATGAGGGCAGCCTCCACTCCATTGGAATACGTACCGGTACCTGTAGAGTCACCGGCGTTAGATTTCGGAAGACCGACGTCCCTTGCGACAACCTCTGACCCTTTGACTCTGATGCCCAGACGAACTTCCTGCGACATGCCCGGGTTAAACAACAGTACCACAGAGCATCATCATCATCAGCAGCAGCAGCAGGTTGATGAGTTCCAGCAGTTTGGCCTGACAGTGGCGGCACAGCTGAGGAGTATGCCGCTGCGTGCCGCTCTGGAAGTACAACTGGAGATACAGAAACTCATCACTGCCAAGAGAGTCCAACTTATGCAGTGATTCCTTTGGTACTTATGGGTACAGTCGCGCTAATAAGTGATGTCTCAGCACCAAGTATGTTTTCATCAATAATTGGTATCAGCAATATCTAAGCTACATTTCTTGATATCGAGTGAACTATACAAACATGTTCCTACACTTACCCACCCTATTCAACATCTGGCAGACATTAATACAACACAGAGCAAGCTAAACGTAATGACAGCTGGGACATGACTTATTAGCGCGACCGTACTAAGCTGATATAGTACTCGTTATCTATGAATACTTTGTTAGGTGTATAAACATTATCTCATTGTGTTATAAGCTGATTGATTTATCTTAGACTATTGTGTTATGTTTGTAAACAATGCCTGAATAAGCTGATATAGCACGTTTTTTCTATAAATAATTATCTTGGCATATATTGTTTTTGGCTCGTAAACATTATCTTAACCCTATTTGGTCCGAGGAGATCTTTTGGACTTCCCCTGTTTCGCTGGAATAGTTTGGCAATGTTAAGACATTAGTTTAGTGTTAAGAAGACACTTCACCCCATTCACGTGCCGATTTTTTTTTTTTTTTTTTTTCTGGGCGAGGGATAGGTAGCCTGTAACTTGGAAGGAAACTGTCTCTGGCTGGTACATTTTTCTGCCGAAAAATATGCAAATTTATCTTGAAGGGGGGTCTGGGTTTTTGTCTTGAAGGCGGTCTGGTTGGGGCGTGTTTTAGTCTGAAGGAGGTCTGGGAAGGCGTGTTTTAGTCTGAAGGAAGTCCGGGAAGGCGTGTTTTAGTCTGAAGGTCTGGGAAGGCGTGTTTTAGTCTGAAGGAGGTCTAGGAAGGCGTTTTTTAGTCTGAAGGAGGTCTTGGAAGGCGTGTTTTAGTCTGAAGGAGGTCTGGGAAGGCGTGTTTTAGTCTGAAGGAGGTCTGGGAAGGCGTTTTTTAGTCTGAAGGAGGTCTTGGAAGGCGTGTTTTAGTCTGAAGGAGGTCTGGGAAGGCGTGTTTTAGTCTGAAGGAGGTCTGGGAAGGCGTGTTTTAGTCTGAAGGAAGTCTGGGAAGGCGTGTTTTAGTCTGAAGGAGGTCTGGGAAGGCGTGTTTTAGTCTGAAGGAGGTCTGGGAAGGCGTGTTTTAGTCTGAAGGAAGTCTGGGAAGGCGTATTTTAGTCTGAAGGAGGTCTGGGAAGGCGTGTTTTAGTCTGAAGGAGGTCTGGGAAGGCGTTTTTTAGTCTGAAGGAGGTCTTGGAAGGCGTGTTTTAGTCTGAAGGAGGTCTGGGAAGGCGTGTTTTAGTCTGAAGGAAGTCTGGGAAGGCGTGTTTTAGTCTGAAGGAAGTCTGGGAAGGCGTGTTTTAGTCTGAAGGAGGTCTGGGAAGGCGTGTTTTAGTCTGAAGAGGGTCTGGTTTGGGCATTTTTTAGTCTTGAAGGAGGTCTGGGAAGGCGTTTTTATTAGCCTAACCCATTCAGTACCAGGGCCGCCCTTTTCATCATATTCTGGCAACTATGAGACGAGTTGATTTAGCTTAGTAAAGACCTCTAGCAATAATTAGACTTCCAACTATCTCAACCAACCCTATCAACTACCACAGATCCTTCCTAAGCTGTCTAATTTAGCCTAAATATAGCTAGAATGAAGTCAACACACGTCGCTGGTACTCAACTAAAATTCATCGCTCGAAAATAACAATAACAAGCAAAGTCTTCAATAATATTGAAGGGAGCCATCCTCGCTTTTTTCTCTTTCTCTTTCTTTGTCTTGTATCCATTCGGCCCCATTAAGACGTTTACCCCCATCGAGGTGTCAATATTTTCCTTTCGAGAGGTAGCAAGCCAGCATATATATATTTTTGCTTTAACAGCAAGCTAAATTTGTACATTTTTCGATAGAAAAATTTCTCCGGCGAAGCCGGATTTTCCATACAATGCTGGCTCGCTATCGCTCGCCAGGAAAAAAATCGACACCTGGATGGGGATAAACATCTTAAAACAGTTGACTGAATGGGGTCAAATGGATACAAGCCAGAGAAAGAGAGACAAGGAGAGAAAGAGAGAAAAAAACAGGTGACCCCCCGTAAGCCAAGTATCTTAATAAGCCCCCAAGAACTCGGACCAGATAGGGTTAATGTGTTATAAAGTAAATATTGTTTGTTTGTTTGTTTGTGATTGAAGAGGTTCCTCGAGCAGCAGCATTTGTTATTGTTTAGCATTAAGGGGGGTGACCTGCTGGCTGTTATTTCTGTCCTTTTCTCTCTTTCTCTGGCTTGTATCCATTCGGCCCCATTCAGCCAACTATTTTAAGACGTTTATCCCCATCTAGGTGTCGATTTCTTCCTGGCGAGCGATAGCGAGTCCGCACTATATGAAGAAACCCGGCTTCGCCGGAGAAATTTTTCTATCGAAAAATGTACAAATTTAGCCTGCTGTCAAACAAAAATAAAAAATATACTGGCTCGCTACCGCTCACCAGAATTGACACCTGGATGGGGATAAACGTCTTAAAACAGTAGGCTGAATGGGGCCAAATGGATACAAGCCAAAGAAAGATAGAAAAGGACAGAACAAAAACAGGTCACCCCCCTCAAGGTACCGGTAGCCTATATTAAACCGGTATCACACGAGAGCTTTTATAGTCAACATTCTATAAGCAAAAAATTTCTGGCAAAATTTCTGGACTATTTTGCACTGGTATCGGAAACTAGACTGTTGGTAGATGAATTTATGTAACCGAAATATTGTAAATGTTGACCTGATAAGCTGCCAGACCAGTGTTGAGGATAAATGTTAAGTACAAAAGCGCTCGTGTGATACCGGCTTTATAGTCTATATTTGTCCAGCTGAGGGTAAATTGCCATGTTATTATCTTGATTCAGCTGATTTTGTAGTGATTTTTGTTGTTAGTTACGAAAACTTGGCATTAACCCTCTCACGTTCTTGACTAAATTTTGAGCCTATTAGGGATACTTTAAAGCCTTTATTACCATCAGGGGTATTTAGAAACCTTTAGTTTAGTTACTTCAACCTCTGCAGTTGTCTTTGAGTTAGCTGTGTTGAGCCTATTGGGGATACTTTAAAGCCTTTGTTACCATCAGGGGTATTTAGAAACCTTTAGTTTAGTTACTTCAACCTCTGCAGTTGTCTTTGAGTTAGCTGTGTTGAGCCTATTGGGGATACTTTAAAGCCTTTGTTACCATCAGGGGTATTTAGAAACCTTTAGTTTAGTTACTTCAACCTCTGCAGTTGTCTTTGAGTTAGCTGTGTTGAGCCTATTGGGGATACTTTAAAGCCTTTGTTACCATCAGGGGTATTTAGAAACCTTTAGTTTAGTTACTTCAACCTCTGCAGTTGTCTTTGAGTTAGCTGTGGGCAGAAAACTAATTTTGGAGAGGTAATTATAAGAGTGAGAGAACTCTATTTCTTATTGCTTATCTGGCAACCTCTGCATCATAAAAACGTGAAAGGGTTAATACGACACCCACATAGAGTAGATTCATCTTTTTCCATTAATTATCGAGAAATCAGCTGATACAGGATTCAATTTGATATCAGCTGGAAATAAATCGACTATAATATGTTTTGTTGATTGGTCCTGTGCTGTATAATTATATAGTATATATATATATATATATATAATTTTTTTTTTTTTTTTTTTTTTTTTTTTTTTCAGCTGTTGGTCAATTGATTCCCTTGGCATCTGATTTTTTTTTTTTTTTTCTGGCAACAATTCTGGAATATTTTGCACTGGTATCGGAAACTAGACTGATGGTAGATGAATGTAGGTGACTGACATTATTTAAATGTTGACCTCATAAGCTGCCAGACCAGTGTTGACGATAAATGTTAGGGAAAAAGTGCTCGTGCGATACCGGCTTTAAGGGGGGATGGTTCACTTTTTGGGCAATTTTTGCATGTATTCATTATTTTTCTAGTTTCCTCCCTAGACCATCAAATTTAAAAAAAGATCCATTAGATCCCCCTTCTAGATTAATTTGTACATTTTTCGGTAGAAAAATTTCCCGGCCGAAGGCCGGTTGTTCCAACATTACAGGCTCACTATCGTTCGCCAGGGGAAAAATCGACACCTAAATAGCACGAAAGGTCTAAATATTGACGAAGAAATGGGGCGAAAGGTCTTAAAATCGACTAACTAATAGGGCAAACATCTTAAAATCTGAACTCTAATGGGGCTAAACATGAGGGAGAAAGTGGTCCAGAAAACCGGCCCATCCCCCCCTTAAGAAGGACCTATACTGTATGTTACTCGGAAGGTTTGTCGAGATCGCATATTTTACCCCTTTGAGTTTGGAAGGTATAGATTGTCAGCGAAAGAAAATCGTCTAATGGTAACCAAAACCTTCATCGTGCCGAAGGGGTTAAGGGGGTCATCGTTTTTTTTTTTTTTTATCTTTCTCTCATGTTCTCTCTTTTTCCTGGCTTGTATCCATTCGGCCCCATTCAGCCAACTGTTGTTTATTCCCACCCAGGTGTCGATTTCTTCCTGGCGAGCGATAGATAGCAAGCCAGCATTGTATGGAGAAATCCGGCTTTGCCGGAAGCATTCTTCTATAGAAAAATGTATAAACTTAACCTGCTGTAATTTTTTTGTCTCGAAAACATACTGGAAATTTGACACCTGGATGGGGATAAACGTCTTAAAACAGTAGGCTGAATGGGGCCAAATGTATACAACCCAGAGATATAGGGAGAGAGAGAGAGAGAGAGAGCAAACAAACACAACAACGAGGTGGGCCCCTTAAGTGACTGGGAACCTTTAGTTAACCCTTTAGAAGATACGACAGTGCGTGGCTGTTCTGTTCTCTGGCTAGTGTTAGACGATTTTATTCATCTTAGGAAGGTTATGTGGAAGTCGGGGGGGGGGGGGAATTGGGATAGTCTTTACCCTTACCATTCCCACAGATCCTTCCTAAGTTGTATAAAATCGTCTAATGGTAGCCAGAATACACTGTCAAGATCCGTCATAATGCTCAATATGTTAATTATCTGAATGTGTACTTTTAAGAGGGGTGATCTGCCTTTTTCAATTTCTTGGTTTTATCCATGCGGCCCCGTTCAGCCTACTGCTTTAAGACATTTATCCCCATCCAGGTGTCAAATTTTTCCTGGCGAGCGATAGCTAGCCAGGTGGCTCACTATCACTCACCAGGTATATATTGACACCTGGATGGGGATAAACGTTTTAAAACAGTAGGCTGAATGGGGCCGAATGGATGCAACCCAGAGAGAGAAAACCACCCATTCAGCCTACTGTTTTAAAACGTTTATCTCCATCCAGGTGTCAATTTTTTCCTGGCGAGCGAAAGCGAGCCAGCATTGTATGTAGAAATCCGGCCTCGCCAGAGACATTTTTCTATTGAAAAATGTACAAATTTAGCCTGCTGTCAAATTTTTTTTTTTTAAATATGCTCGCTCGCCAGGAAAAAATTGCCATCTGGATGGGGATAAACGTCTTAAAACAGTAGGCTGAATGAGTACAACCCAGGAAGAGGGGGAACAAAAACGAGGAGGGCCCCTTGAGTGTGTGTCATAGTATTTTTGTACCCGCCTGTACTGTGTTTTAACAGAATAAAGTCATATTTCTTTTTGTATTTCTTCAGTTTTTATATATTTTCCTCCGTAGATATGAAGGTTATGTTATATATTAGTGACAATATAATTAAGGAGATATGGGTCCTTTTGATTTGCTCATTTATATATATATATATATATATATTCGCCTAGAATCAAACAATATTTTTTGAAGACACTTGGGATATTGGAAACAAATATTTTCGATTCTGGGCGAATGGCTGAGCGAAAATGAAATCTAAGACCATGTTTAGAAGCAGCTCGGCGAGAAAAATCGAATGGCACCAAGTAGAATTCCCTAGGACTTATAGTTTGGGCTACAGAGGACTTTTAAAGTCCAACAAATGGTCCCCCTGGGCCCTCCAGGAAGGCCCAGTCAAAATCGAAATCCTAAACTAATGGTCCGATTTTAATTCTGTTTGCGCCATTCGATTCAGCTTGCCAAAGTGTATTTATGGTATAAATTTAAACAAAATCCGTTCATAAATAACTCGTCTATGGAGTTTTTAAACTTTAAAATAGGCCTAGGGGGCCTAAAAATAGGTCAAAATTAAAACATATATATACCGTCGCAACGGCGAGACGAATCCAAATATGTAATAATATTGACAAGTCAAAATTCGACCAAAATCACCGATTTGCCAAGGTTTTTGAGAAAAATATTTTCGATTCTGGGCTAATGGCTGAGCGAAAATGAAATCTAAGACCATGTCTAGAAGCACCTCGGCGAGAAAAATCGAATGGCAGCAAGTAAAATTCCCTAGGACTTATAGTTTGGGCTACAGAGGACTTTTAAAGTCCAAAAACTGGTCCCTTCTGGGAGGCCAAGTCAAATACAAAATCCTAAACTAATTGTCCGATATCAATTCTGTTTGCGCCATTCGATTCAGCGTGTCGAAGTGAACTTATGGTTAAACTATGAACAAAATCTATACATAGATAACTCGTCTATGGAGTTTTTAAACTTTAAAATAGGCCTATTGGGACTAATGATTTGTCAAAATTAAAAAATTCATAGACATAAGAACATAAGAACATAAGAAAATGGGAGTCTGCAGAAAGCCGATTGGCCTAAGCAAGGCAGATCCCTGTCCCACACAACCCCAATTACAAAGCCCAATTATAGGCTCAACACTAATAGACCGTTGGAATCGTAATGGCGAGACGAATCCATATACTGTATACCCATGAAAACTCGAAATTCGAAAGTTGATGTATGTGTATGAGTGTCTGTGAGTGAATGACTGTGAGTAAGTGAATGAGCTTGAGCAAGTGAGTGATTGAGTATCTGTGAATGAGTGAGCGAGTGCGTATATGTGTGAGTGAATGAATATCAGTGAGTGAAGGATTGCGTGTGTGTGAGTGCTTGAATGAATATCAGTGAGTGAAGGATTGCGTGTGTGTGAGTGCTTGAATGAATATCAGTGAGTGAAGGATTGCGTGTGTGAGTGCTTGAATGAATATCAGTGAGTGAAGGATTGCGTGTGTGTGAGTGCTTCAATGAGTATCAGTGAGTGAAGGATTGCGTGTGTGTGAGTGCTTCAATGAGTATCAGTGAGTGAAGGATTGCGTGTGTGTGAGTGCTTCAATGAATATCAGTGAGTGAAGGATAGCGTGTGTGTGAGTGCTTGAATGAGTATCAGTGAGTGAAGGATTGCGTGTGTGTGAGTGCTTGAATGAGTATCAGTGAGTGAAGGATTGCGTGTGTGTGAGTGCTTGAATGAGTATCCGAGAGTGACGGATTACGTGTGTGAGTGCTTGAATGAGTGTGAGCGAGTGAGTGTGCGTGTATATGAGAGAGAGTGAATGAGTGTGGAAAGGTGTAGCAGGTAAACTAGCTTACGTGGCTGACACACTCATTTTTCAATCAATTAAATGTAGAACTCGATGTAAATTACAATCAAAGTCGGTGTTAACCCTTTGAAGCTCTGACGCGTTTTAGCAGTTCCTTTTGGCTATCATTAGACGGTTTTATGCAGCTTAGGAAGGATCTGTGGGTATTAAAAGCGTAAAGGCTATCTCAATCAACCCCCTGACTTCCACATACCCTTCCTAATCTGCATAAAAACGTCTAATTTTAGCCAGAAAACAAAAAAATAAATGCGTTTTGGAGCTTGAAAGGGTTAACTTATAGTAAGGTTTGAATATCGAGCCCCTGAGTAGCAGTGCTCACCTTCTCACTTTCTCCTCCTCTGTCTCAGTTTGTGATCCCAGCCTCCAATCTCTACAAACCCCCAACTAAATATTAAAGTTTGATAGACAGTTCTACCATCTCCTCTTTGTGTTTCGAATGCAGGCAGCATTCATCACACACACACATGAAGGGATATAAACCCCATTCAAACCTGTTAAATCTTGGTCGGTTCCTCTTAAAATTACAGGTTCGCTATTGCTTGCCAGGAAATAATTGACACCTAAATGGCACGAAATGTCTAGAAATTGACAACGAAATGGGGTGAAAGGTCTTAAAATTGACACACTAATAGAAGAAACATCTTAAAATCTCAAAACTAATATGCTAAACATGAGGGATAAGGGGGTCCAGAAAAAGCGAGTAGTACCCCCTTAAGGAATTTGCCATTAGATAATGCATTGCCAACATGTTTCATTTACTCTTCCAGAAAACACGGATAACAAGAAAGAGGGAGGTGTGACTTGGCCACTCCAAGAGCCAATCAGGAAGCTGCAACATCACTTCACTGCTGCCACGCCCCCGAGCATGGATGGTACAGAGGTAAGAAATGAACACATAACACACATAACAAAGCCACTCCAACAGCTTAATTTCTCCAACACCCCTTCTCCCCTCTCTACACTCTTCAGAAAAATAGGAAAAGTAGAATGTAGGTACGAGGTGCCGTTGTACAGACTTATCCCTCACATGATCTATATACAATAGGTCTACCGGACGGCTGACCAAAATAAGCTCTCTCCCGCGCACCATGTCGAGTGTGCCCCATTCTAGCCTTGAGCTCGACCCAGCTCCCCTTCCTCAATACCGGTACCTCTTCTTTGGTGACCAGTCAATTCAACCAGTAGACCATTTCAACCAGTAGCTCTCAACCAGTACCAAATCAACCAATACGGTTAGGTTAGGTTAGTACTATATTTTGGCACTGGTTTGGTTGGTCTGGGTTAATTTGGCACTGGTTGACAGCTACTGGTTGAAATGGTCTACTGGTTGAGATGACGTGGAACCCTCTTCTTTTGCTATCCTCCCTTGGTCCCCTTACATTGCTTCAGTCCGAATATCAAATATCAAACTAACTTCACGCTGCTCTTCTTTGGTTGTTTATTGTTTCCTTGTAAACCATGGTCCAAGGGATCTTAAATCAGTGGAAGTTCAATCAGTTCATTCACTTTGAGTACTCATAAGAACATAAGAAAATGGGAGTCTGCAGAAAGCCGATCGGCCCACACAAGGCAGATCCCTGTCACACCCAACCCCAATTACAAGGCCTAATTATAAACCCAACTCACTAATACCTTGAGGACTGACCTCGCCAAAACGGTCAGAGATTAACACAAGATTACAGGGGTCTGCAGAGCGCCGATTGGCCGATAGGCCTATGATCTTATGAGTCTTCCCGCAGCCGCCCAGTAGAACATCTTATGAGTCTTCCTGCAGCTGCCGGGTTAATACCACTAACCCACTTGATCACTTCTATCGTATCCCCTCTAACTCTGCGTCGTCTTTCTAATGAATGTAAGCCTAATTTGTTCAACCTTTCTTCATATGGTAGATTTCTAATATTATGAATCATTTTTGTCATTCTTCGCTGTACAGTACATTGGTGTGACGCATATAAGGTAAAAAATGAATGCTGTAATCCATAGAACACCCGCGTAACAAAAGTAAATATATGAATACATAGCGATATATATACAACAAGAGAGAGAGAGAGAGAGAGAGAGAGAGATTAATGCTGTAATCCATAGAACACCCGCGTAACAAAAGTAAATATATGAATACACAGCGATATATATACAACAAGAGAGAGAGAGAGAGAGAGAGAGAGAGATTTGGTTGTATAGAGATAACAGTAATAGGCCTTCATACAATTACATGTCTACAGGCCTACAGTACATTGTCTCAAAAGGACAAAGTTTATTATAGTCCTTTACCGTACTCAAAACTAAATATTAAACGAGAGAGAGAGAGAGAGATTAATTGTATTCTTTATTGAGTAATAATACATACAATTAGATATATTGTCTCAAAAGGGCCAAAGTCCTTTACCCTACTCAAAATAAATATACAACGAGAGAGAGAGAGAGAGAGCAGGGGCCATGCTAATCGTCTCTGTATCGTTCCAATTTTAGTGTATGTAGGCCTACTGCCGAAGCAAGTACAGAGAGAGAGAGAGAGAGAGAGAGAGAGAGAGAGAGAGAGGGGGGGGGGGGGGGGAGGAGGATTTCAGCCGCCATTCCCCCTCCCTCAGTCTCGGGTAGCAGTTGCCAGTTGCTACTAGCCATTGACTAGCGTGACTATAGCGTTGGTGTAGTGTCCTTATTGACGTCTATAGAGGGACCCCGGATCATCGTGTGCTCTGTGTGTGTTCAGGGGGGTAGAAGTGTCGTGCACTGGGATGAGAGAACTGGAGAAGGGACAAATAAACAGTGAAACCAAAACACAAGGCTTGAGGTGCTTGTCTGTGTGTGTGTGTGTGTGCGCGCGCGCACGTATCGCCCGCTAGCCAACCTCTCTCTCTCTCTCTCTGTCTCTTACTTTGCTGCTGTCCTTTTCTTTTACTTCCCTTCTTGGGATTATTCCTATCTCTCTCTTTTTGAGTATCTCCTCGAATTGGACCGCAAGGTCTCGGAGATACTAACTATTCCTAGTAACTCTCTCTCTCTCTCTCTCTCTCTCTCTCTCTCTCTCTCTCTCTCTCTCTCTCTCTCTCTCTCTCTCAGGAGGCCTATATGTGCTTCTTTAGTTTTGTGTGTGCTCTTTTTTTATGCCGAAACGCCAAAGTTTAATCCACTTAGACTATAAATTACATTTTGCAGCTTAATAAGGATCTGTGGTAGTTAAAAGGGTTAATTAAGATAATCTAAATTCATCTACCAGCATAATCAGTCTATTTTCGATACCAATGTAAAAAGATTCGAGAAAGGTTGCTGGAAAAATGTTCTATTTTATAAAAAAAAATCCGGCAACATTTCTCGAATCTTTATTTTAAAGTTTCCATCAAATGCTGCCAGGGTAGTATTGACGATTAAAGTTGAGGGAAAAAACACTTGTGTGCAGAGAGAGTGTCAGTGTCTAGCCGGAACAGATGGGGTTGAAGACTTGAATGAATATGAGAAGGCATACAGTTGACCATCAAAAATTTAGGCTAAATGCTCTTGTGTGATACCCCTCTACTGAAAAGTTTAATGTGCTCGACAGTGAACGATCAATTTATATACACAAAAATATATCTTGCTTCTTTCTTTATCGTGAAGGCCCAATTACCCTACAAATCCTGCCGCCAGTACGAACATGATTAGGAAGAACCATGGATAACATTGTGTTTATCGACGTAGACGACATTGGAGATGAGTGGAAACCTAATAGTGCCAAAGTCGAACATGAATGCACCGATGAGGAGGGAAGTGTGGCGAGAGATTACCGTGATTCTGATGAGTTCGACAAACAACGCCCTGAGCGAGAATGTGATCCGCTTGGCCATTCACCTCAAAATAAACTTGTAAGGCCACAGGTAGAGACGAAGCTAAAGAAGGGTCCACAAATACAAAGTGAAGCCGATTCCCTTGTTAATTGTGACTTTCCGTCAGATAAAAGACTGGCTGTAGACAGTCTTGTAGAACAGCACAGTGAGCTTGAGAATTCTGAACCAAGAAAAGATGAAGGTACTTGTGTTTTAAGCGGACGTGTTGAAACAGATAATTTGATTTCTTCGCCAAATTCATGTCAGCTTGGAGCTGGTGAAAATAAGCCTGATAGATCATCCTGGAGCCAGAATCGAATTTTCAAGGACTACTGGCTCAAGCTCTTCCCATGGTCATTTATGGTTGGCAACTTGATATTTTGCCATGTGTGCATAAGTGCTGGAAAAAAGGGACGCTTTACCGAAGGGAAACAAATGAGTAAAATGCCCAAGAAGGATAACTTGAGCAAACACGATAAGTGCATCACGCACATGCAGGCCTTGAAACTTCTGTCTTCACGGGGGGGCCCCACCGTCAATACCACATTGAAAATCCTTCCTACTCCGGCTTCATCTACTCCTGCAACTGACATTCATTTTTCTACTTTAGATTCCACTGGTTTTCATCTTACATCCCATTCAGTGCCATCTTCTGTCATTTTCTCACAAGGAGGACTTCAGTCTCTTCCCAGTACTACTACTTCTTCCAGTAATCACCTTGATCATCATTCCTTACTGCTTCCTATATCCCCTTCCTCTTCTATTCACACCTTACCTTCTAGTTCAGTTTTGGTCAACTCTCCTTGTATCTCCACCTCTTCAACTCTTGCTTCACGTGTTGGTTCTGACTTGTGCATCAATTCTTCCCCTGCTCCTGCCCCTCATGTCATGTCCATCTCTAGTGTCAATTCTTCAGTACATCTGGCTTCCCATGACAGTTCTCCGGTTTCCCATTCATCCAGTGTTCCTCCTTCCTCACCCACTGCTCCATCCAAATCTTCAGCCCATATCGATTCCCCTACCTCCTGCAGTAGTGCTTCTTCTTCTTTCTCTGCCTTTCCTTCTGCACCCCCCGGAGGCCCCGTGCTCTCTCCATCTCTCCTGATGACATCGGTGAATTCTGCACCCAGCAAATCACCAGTCAATTGCCCTTCTGCCCAGGTGAGAGAGAGATATAGAGACTAGATTTGATTTGATATGTATGGCATATTATGCTCACAATAAAGATACATTAAGTAACAACCCATTCGTAACATTAATCATCAATTACAAACCTCAATGTACTTGAATAAACTAATTACAGAGATATGGCACAGTTTCATTAATACTGTCTGTACATTTTCGAAGCTACATCAAGTTGAATTGAATGTCCTTGTAAATTTTGTACCGTTTGTTTGAATTCCGGAGGGCACAAAATGTATCTAAATTTGTAACCTTGACTGGACATTATTTACTAGCCTCTGTGGGGAGATTTTCACCTGGAGGATTGTTTTCTGGACCCCTTTCTCCCTCAAGTTTAGCCCCATTGCTTTTGACATTTTAAGACGTTCGCCCCATTAGTTTGGCGATTTTAAGAACTTTCGCCCCATTTATGTCACTTTTAAGACCTTTAGTGCCATTTAGGTGTCGATTTTTTCCTGGCGAGCGATAGCGAGCCTGTAATTTAAGAGGAAACGGCCTTCGGCCGGGACATTTTTCTACCGAAAAATTTACAAATTTATCTTGAAAGGGGTCTAGTTTTTTTTTTTTCAAGCTTGATGGAGGTCTAGTGAGGAAACTAAGAAATAAAGGAATGAATGGCCAAACAAACGGCTCGTCTCCCCTTAACAAACGGCTCGTCTCCCCTAACCCGGTTCCTCATGGTCGTAGGGTCTGTTCTTCTTGTGATATTTCTGTACCGGTAACGACCTTTTCACTATATTCTGGCAACTATTAGACGATTTCGTTCAGCTGAGGAAGGACGTCTACCAATTAAAAGGCTACAGACCAGCTCGATTACTCCTTTTAGAACATAAGAACATAAGAAAATGGGAGTCTGCAAAAAGCCGATCGGCCCACACTAGGCAGATCCCTGTCACACCCAACCCCAATTACAAGGCCCAATTATAGGCCCAACTCACTAATACCTTGAGTACTGACCTCACCAAAATGGTCAGAGATTAACACCAAGACAAAAAGACAAACAACGAATCAAAATCGCTATGTGGAAACAACGCCTGAGTAACATAATAGTGTATATAAATTATCTTGGAATCTCTGAGGACTGAAGAATAGGGTGAACAGTTGAAGGGGTGTAGAAGGGTTAAGGGAGAGATGAACAGTTGAAGGGGTGTAGAAGGGTTAAGGGAGAGGTGAACAGTTGAAGGGGTGTAGAAGGGTTAAGGGAGAGATGAACAGTAGAAGGGGTAAGGGAGAGGTGAACAGTTGAAGGGGTGTAGAAGGGTTAAGGGAGAGATAAACAGATGAAGGGGTGTAGAAGGGGTAAGGGAGAGATGAACAGTAGAAGGGGTAAGGGAGAGGTGAACAGTTGAAGGGGTGTAGCAGGGTTAAGGGAGAGATGAACAGATGAAGGGGTGTAGAAGGGGTAAGGGAGAGAGAGGTGAACAGTTGAAGGGGTGTAGAAGGGTTAAGGGAGAGGTGAACAGTTGAAGGGGTGTAGAAGGGTTAAGGGAGAGGTGAACAGTTGAAGGGGTAAGGGAGAGATGAACAGTTGAAGGGGTGTAGAAGGGTTAAGGGAGAGATGAACAGTTGAAGGGGTGTAGAAGGGTTAAGGGAGAGATGAACAGTAGAAGGGGTAAGGGAGAGGTGAACAGATGAAGGGGTGTAGAAGGGTTAAGGAAGAGATAAACAGATGAAGGGGTGTAGAAGGGGTAAGGGAGAGATGAACAGTAGAAGGGGTAAGGGAGAGGTGAACAGTTGAAGGGGTGTAGAAGGGTTAAGGGAGAGATAAACAGATGAAGGGGTGTAGAAGGGGTAAGGAAGAGATAAACAGATGAAGGGGTAAGGGAGAGATGAACAGTAGAAGGGGTAAGGGAGAGGTGAACAGTTGAAGGGGTGTAGAAGGGTTAAGGGAGAGGTGAACTAATTGGGGTGGTCAGGGGGGGGGGGGGGGAGTCAGAGAGTGGGTCCGCCGAGGCAAGGCCACCTAGAGTATCAGGCCACACGGATGAGACCTTTAAATTCTGTGACGTGGACAAAAGGAGTGCTGAAACGGTCACTACCCTCGCAGGTCAGTATACATTTTAGTGAGGTAGGGGGAGGTTGTCGCTGTGTTTCCAAACTATTTCCCCCTCATATATACTTTATAAGTACATTATTCCCTGTGATAGCTTCTCCATGAACATCAACAATGCCTTACACGTGTTCAGTGCCAAATTGCAAGGGGAATTACAGATCGGGACCGAAAGTGCACGTGTTTAGGTTCCCAAGGAATGATGACCTTTCCAGCAAATGGCTTACAGTCATCAGACGAGCCGACTTCACACCAAATGAAAACAGCAGGGTCAGTAACAATTTGTTCGTGACCGGTCAACTCAACCAGTAGATCATTTCAACCAGTAGCTCTCAACCAGTACCAAATCAACCAATACGGTTAAGTTAGGTTAGGTTAGTACTATATTTTGGCGCTGGTTTGGTTGGTCTGGGTTAATTTGACACTGGTTGAGAGCTACTGGTTGAAATGGTCTACTGGTTGAGATGTGGTTAGGTTAGGTTAGTACTATATTTTGGCACTGGTTTGGTTGGTCTGGGTTAATTTGGCACTGCTTGAGAGCTACTGGTTGAGATGACATGGAACCCAATTTTTCTACTGCGTTATTCACGTGTCTAAGTATGGAGTAGGCCTAATACTTAAACTCTCGGTCAGGTCAAGTGAAGTCACGGTAACTTAACCCCTTCTGTACCGGATACGTCTTTTTAATCTTAAGCTAGCTACATTTAGACGATTTAATGAAGCTTTGGAAGGATATGTGGTACGGTAGCAAACATAATTAAATGAGATAGGCTGTAGTCTTTTAAGGGGAGGTTTTTAGTTCGTTCCCCAGAATTCCATCAAGCTTAAAATTACACCCCCTAGACCCCCTTTCAAGATAAATTGGTAAATTTTTCGGTAGAAAAATGTCCTGGCCGAAGTTCCTCTTGTTGGCCGGTTCCTCTTAAATTACAGGCTCGCTATCGCTCGCCAGGAAAATATCGACACCTAAATGGCACGAAATTTCTTAAAATTGACAGAAATGGGGCGAAAGTTCTTAAAATCGCCAAACTAAAGGGGCGAGCGTCTTAAAATCTAAAAAGCAATGGGGCTAAACATGAGAGAGAAAGGGGTCCAGACAAAAATCCCTCAAGTGGACATCTCCCCTTAATGGTAACCAGAATATATGATGAACATTACGTCATGGTGGTGAAGGGGTTAATCAGAGCAGGGGGCTGGGAATCCTCCTCCCCTTGTCAAATTCACCTACCTATAGGCGAGTAAAGCCGCTGTCACACGAGCGCTTTTTCCGTCAATTTTCCGTGAGCAAGTTTTTTCTCGTATTATTTCGGGACATTTTTGCACTGGTATCGGTAACTAGACTGAAGGTAGAATATTTTAGGAGGATAAATTCTGATAAACTGTAATTATTTAAGCTTCCAGACCACAATTGCCCGTAAAAATTGCTCGAAAAAGTGCTCGTGTGAATCCGGCTTGAGGGCACGGCCTTCTATAATTATACAAGGCCTAAGCGAATGTCTCGTGACGTCAGCACTACGTCACACATTTGGGCCGTCGGTCTGTTGTTACCTGACCTTCACCCCTTCCCTCACCAGTCCTTAAACTGTGTGTGTGTGTGTGTGTGAAGGCAGCATGTCTGTGTTTCTATTTTAATCAAAGAATTCACGGATGAGTAACTCGATTCAGTGGTTCATATCACGATGCCATATAAGTGTTGTGTGCCATTGTGCAAAGGCAATTATGTCAGTGGCCCAAAGGTGTGTGTGTTTTCGTTCCCCAAAAATGAAATATTGTCGAACGAGTGGCTTAGAGCTATAAACAGAGACCATTATACACCCAATCACAACAGCAAAGTAAGTAGACCTATTTTGTTATTATCGCCATTGTTATTGTTGTTGTTTGATTTACAGTGCAAGTATTTTAGTTTAAGGGGAGACGAGTCGCTTTTCTAGACCACCTTCTCCCTCATCTTTAGACCCATTAGTTTGGCGATTTTATGAACTTTCGCCCCATTTCTGTCAATGTTAAGACCTTTCCTGTCAATTAGGTTTCGATTTTTTCCTGGCGAGCGATAGCGAGCCTGTATTTAAGAGGAATCGACCTTCGGCCAGGACATTTTTCTACCGAAAAATGTACAAATTTATCTTGAAAGGGGGTCTAGGGGGCTTCATTTTATGCTTGATGGAGGTTTAGCGAGGAAACTAGAAAAATAATAAATAAATAACAAAATTGACAAAAAGTGAAGGATCTCCCCTTAACCCTTTGGCTACGGCTATGTTTGGGCTATTTAGGGAATATTCAAGCACTCCTGAATGATAAATCAAGCATCTGCATTAAATGAAGTGTATTTTGCCGAACACTAGGCGAAAATACCTTCAAAATGAGACCAGAACGGGCCTCGTACGTGGTCTGGTTCACCCGCAGCGGTGCCAGTGAAACACGGGAAACCCACTATTTGGTAGCACTCGCTCGTTTGGCTACACTGTTGTGAGACACAGAGAGAGACCCGCGCGAGACACAGCCTACCTCAGTGAGCCGCTCGCTGCTCTGAGGGTCGGAGGTGGGCCCCTCACGCTCCCGCCCACTGACTCTCGATATTTACGTTTTTTACAGGCTTTTAAAGCCTGGAAATTGCTGTAACTTGCCAGGACGTTCCAGAACGTCACCTGCAACGAAAGGGTTAAGGGGACAGTGGCTGTTTGTTTGGTCTATGTATTCATTTAGTTTTTTAGTTTCCTCCCTAGAGCTCCTTCAAGCTTAGAAAAACACCCCCTAGATAGATTTGTACATTTTTCGGTAGAAAAAAATGTGCCGGCCAAAGGCCGATTCCTCCTAAAATTACAGGTTCGCTATCGCTCGCCAGGAAAAAATCGACACCTAAATGGAACGAAGGGTCCTAATATTGACAAAGAAATGGGGTGAAAGGTCATAAAATCCCCAAACTAATGGAACCAACGTCTTAAAATCTCAAAACTAGTGGAGCTAAACATTAGGGAGAAGGGGATCCAGAAAAACGGTCTGGTTCCCCTTAATGTAATACCATATAAACAAGAAATTAAGGAAACTGTAGCTATAGTCCTAGCTCAAATATGGCGGGTCGGAGAAGTCAAGGTCAGATCTGGGTCACATAAGAACGTAAGAAAATGGGAGTCTGCAGAAAGCCCACACAAGGCAGATCCCTGATCCCTCTCACACCCAACCCTAATTATAGGCCCAGCTTACTAACACCGTGAGGACCGATCTGACCAAAACTGTCAGAGGTCAGAAAACGGGGTCTGCAGAGCGCGGATTGGCTCACACCTGGCAGATCCTCCTCACACCCAACCCATCTCGTCCATATACCTATCTAATTTTATCTTAAAGCTCTCTATCGTTCTTGATCCCACTATAGCACTCGGTAGCCTATTCCACCTATCTACAACTTTGTTACCAAACCAATATTTGCCTATATCTTTTCTGAAACTAAATTGATCTAATTTGAAACCATTTGTTCGATTTTTTCGCCATCACTGAGCTTCAGTACATTTTTCATGTCTCCTTTATTAATCCCACTAACCCACTTGAACACTTCTATCATATCCCCTCTAACTCTGCGTCTTTCTAACGAATGTAAGCCTAATTTCTTCAACCTTTATTCATATGGTAGATTTCTAATATGAATCATTTTTGTCATTCTTCGTTGTACTCTCTCCAACGAATCTATGTCCATTCTGTAATAAGGACACCAACATTGGACAGCATAATCCATATGAGGTCACACTAATGACAAGTAAAGTTTTAAGATAACATCGGCAGTTCTGTTACACTCCTTGAGATGAATCCGAGAATCCTGTTTGCCTTGTTACGAACGCTTATACACTGTTTTCTAGGCTTCAAATAATTGCTAACAAACACACCCAAATCTTTCTCGCAGTCTGAGTTTTCTAATTCCGTATCAGCTAGTTTATATTTTGCATTTGTATTCATCTTCCCTATCTTTAATACCTTGCATTTGTCAATGTTAAAATTCATCTGCCAATTTACTGACTATTCGTGTAAGGTATCTAGATCCCTTTGGAGGCACTCTATATCGTTTTCTGAATCTATTGTTCTTCCTATTTTTGTATCGTCTGTGAATGTACTATCCTACTAGTTACCGGTATATCTAAATCCAGGTAATTTATGTATATAACACACAGCAGAGGGCCTAATACAATCCTTGGGGGACACCACTTTTGACTGCACCCCATTCTGACTTAATGCCATTTATGCTGACTCTCTGCTTCCTACCAATTAGCAGATTAGCCATGACCTAATCCATCCCAACAACGTTCCACCTATTCCATGCACCTCAACCTTTCTCAACAATCTTTCATATATATATATATATATATATATATATATATATATATATATATATATATATATATATATATATATATATATAATATATATATATATATAATATATATATACTGTATATAAAGTATGTTTTTTTTTTTTTTTTTTGTAACAATAGACAATTTTACTAATCCTTGTTGTTGTTGTTGTTGTTAATCCTTGTTGCGCGTGATAGTGATAATTATATATTTATACGCTTATCAACACAATTTTAAACACGACTATATACAGTACATTATAATAGGTCTATAACCCACACCACTCCCACCTATTTACAGGTGTGTGAACTACACTTCCGGCCAGACGATATAGAGCGGGAGACGTCGTGCTTCGATACCCGAACGGGCAGGACGCTTACGGCAAAACTAGGCATTCTAAGACTTCGTAAGGGAGCTGTGCCGTCCAAGTTCCATCCCTCTCTCACACAAGCTACTAAGGTAAGGAGGACCACTTTCTCCCTCATGTTTAGCCCCATTTAGTTTTCAGATGTTAAGATGTTTGCCCCATTAGTTAGTCGATTTTAAGACCTTTCGCCCCATTTCTTCGTCAATATTTAGACTTTTTGTGCTATTTAGGTGTCTATTTTTTCCCTGGCGAACGATAGTGAGCCTGTAATGTTGGAAGAACCGGCCTTCGCCCGGGATAATTTTCTACCAAAAAAATTACAAATTAATCTAGAAGGGGGATCTAATGGATGTTTTTAAAATTTGATGGAGGTCTAGGGAGGAAGCTGGAAAAATAATAAATACTGTACATGAAAAAATCGCCCGAAAAGTGAACGGGCACGACGCTTACGGCAAAACTAGGCAATCCAAGACTTCGTAAGGGAGCTGGCCCGCCTTTCTCCCTCATGCTTAGCCCCTTCAGTTTTCAGATTATAAGACGTTCGGCCCATTAGTTTGGCGATTAGTAGCTATGGTAGTTCAAACCCTCCCGCCAAGCGAAGGTATTTGGTTCTATTCTGACGAAAATCGTCATAGTAGGCCTACCATATACTGTATATTTAATTATCACTTATCCATATGTGCCTATTATTACTTATCCATATGTGCCTATTTAATTATTACTTATCCATATGTGCCTATTTAATTATTACTTATCCATATGTGCCTATTTAATTATTACTTATCCTATGTGCCTATTTAATTATTACTTATCCATATGTGCCTATTTAATTATTACTTATCCATATGTGCCTATTTAATTATTACTTATCCATATGTGCCTATTTAATTATTACTTATCCATATGCGCCTATTTGCTTTTATTATGAACATATGAACATTTAAGGGGAGGTTTTTAGTTTGTTCCCTAGATCTCCATCAAGCTTAAATAGACACCCTCTAGACCCCGTTGCAAGATAAATTAGTGCATTTTTCGATAGAAAAATTTCCCGGCCAAAGGCCGGTTCCTCTTTAATTACAGGCTCGCTTAAGCTCGCCAGGAAAAAATCGACACCTTAATGGCACGGAGGGTCTTAAAATTGACAAAAATGGGTAAACAGTTCTTAAAATCACCAAACTAATGGGGCGAACGTCTTAAAATCTCCAAAGCAATGGGGCTAAACATGAGGGAGAAAGGTGCCCAGAAAAAAATCCCTGAAGTAGATATCTCCCCTTAAGAGCAATAAAAGATGTGGGAATAGCATTTTTGGGGGTGAAAACGACGTATTATTGCCTCAAGTTCGTATCATGAGGCGAGAGTGCACAAATGTACTTTTTCCACTAGATAATTGCTGTTTATGCCTATTTTCTGGTCTTCACTGTTCACATGTTCATTATACCAGTACAATATATGCACATGGAGCAGAAATATTACTTTATATAGTAAATATAAATTGTCTGTCAGAAACGAAGGTAACTTTTTTGCATATGCTGGCATTTAATTAAGGGGGTCACCGGCTTTTTTTTATCTATCTCTCCCTTTCTCTCTTTCCCTGGCTTGTTTCCATTAGGCCCCATTCAGCCAACTGTTTTAAGACGTTTATCCCCATCTAGGTGTTGATTTCTTCCTGGCGAGCGATAGCGAGCCAGCATTGTATGGAGAAATCCGGCTTCGCCGGAGAAATGTTTCTATCGAAAAATGTACAAATTTAGCTTGCTGTCAAAACAAAAATATATATATGCTGGATCGCTACCGCTCGCCAGGAAAATATTGACACCTGGATGGGGGTAAAAGTCTTAAAACAGTAGGCTGAATGGGGCCGAATGGATACAAGCCAAAGAGAGAGGGAGAAAAAGATAAAAATAAAAGCCGGTGACCCCTCTTAACACCTTTTTGCAGGTTGGACCAGACGTTAAAAAATTGTTGAAGGAGTGGTTGAGCCAAAGCTATGAAGCGTGCCCAGGGAATGCCATAGAACAGATGCTCGTCTACCATCACTGTAAAATGTATATGGAAGCCAAGGGTCGCAAGAAGGCCCGCCTTAATCCTATACAACTGTCAAACTGCGTCCGGTAAGTTATATTACTGTACTGTATAGGCAGGTGCCCGACCCCGAAAGGATTTGAAATAGGGGAGCTATCCCCCTGCCAAAGGCGGCTTTCTAGGGCCTTTCCTAGCTGATGCTGAGAGGATGGGGTCCTGGTCATGTGGTGATGGGCTGGTCTATCAGAGTGGGAGCTGAGCGTTTTCTGCCATACCCATAGCTTACTCTGACTGTTCCTTTTACTTATATATTTTCTAGATCTCAAGTGATGGTGTATCTTCCATGGATTGGCCTCCCTACTACCATCCTAGAGGTTGGCAGACTGGGAGCCAAAGTATCACATTTTTCTTTTCATAATTGCTGAGGGGCACAGGGCCTTAGGTGGGGCTTTGGTTTCCCGGGCGTTTCCGCACCCTCCTTAGCTCCTTGCCTTGGAGTGGCTTCGGTCACCTGGGCTTTATTAATGGTAAGCAGGGAGGGTTCTGTGGGGGCGCTCGATTATGGCCTTGGCCTTGCTCGGGAACTTGGGGCTGCTCAGTCAGATAGCCTGGGGAACAGCAACAACAACAACAACTGTATTGTATATACTTTATGTGTAATTTTGTGTCGCGATTCTCATTGAATGGCAGGTTGAGTAATCATTTAGCAAAGGTTTATGAATGTTTTATCATTACTGTAGCTGTTGTGTCTTAGCACCACATATAATTATTCACCAGATATCTAGGATTATAATGTAAAACTTGCAAAATAAACAAACCAAAACTGGGACGACACAAGATAAATGCAAAAGAACTAATCAAAATCGCTATGTGAATATAATGCTTAATAAAATAAAATTTTGAAATAAAAGAACACAATCCACCACATAGGGTGTACACAACTACATGAGCAAGTCAATCTGGTATTGTAATGTGATTTTGTACATCTATTATTTTCTAAGATGGGGTCAAAGTAAACCGTAACTGGGTTCTGATTGCGGAGGTTTTAAAGCTTGGTCTGGGTAATCGCTATTCCAAACAGCAAGAAAGTGTGATGTCGTCAAAAGTGTGTGAATCTCCTAGACCTAGTCTTATTTTTCTGGTCTTTATCTGTGTGCCACTTCGCTTGGGTGGGAAGCGGCATTTAGTGTTAAACTAAAATGTTACAAATAGTTAAAATAACAGGGACGAAGCATTCTAAGATTTTGGTTGACTGTCATTAAAAGTGTTTAGGATCATGGTGGTCAGCTCTGATTTTATTGTGTTCAAATTCATTGCTTCTTCTGTAACTATTCGGTGCTATTATTTAAAAAATTTAATAACTTTTTTTTCAGGAAATTGTTCGGAACTGGCGTGGGTCCCAGCAAACAACCAATGGGGAAGTGGCACTATCATGGCATCCGTCCCAGAGATGGCATTGTAGTCCCACCCATACCAGACAAGGAGGCGTTCAGCTCCAACGGCACCATACCAGTGTCCTCGACCGCCCCTGTCCAGCCCCCATCCATACCAGACAAGGAGGGGTTCAGCTCCAAAAGCACCATACCAGTGTCCTCCCTGGCCCCTGTCCTGCCTGCCGTCATCAGTATGTCTACGGTCGTGGATAGCTGCCCTCTTGGCACCTTTATTGGATCAGTGGCGGCAGCACCAGAAGGCATATTGTCCCCTTTCTCACCAGATTTGAATACTAAGCCCTCGGCACCGCTCCAATCTTCATCAGCGCGACCGCCTCAGGTAACATAGCATTCAACTTGTCTTGGATTATGTGTTATTTTTTACATACAATTATATACTGTATATATATTAGTTTAACCCGAAAACGGAGACCGTCTTCAATAGAGGTTTTTCTAGTGCACTGTGACCGTCCTCAATAGATCCAGAGCATAAAAAAAAAACTAAGAAAACACCCCAGTGGCACTCAGAACAAAGCAATTTGTGATTAGGTGAGATAGTTCCCCTCCATTACTTTCTACCACTCCTACATATGTGTCCTACATTTACCTTTGGCAGCACTGTATATCTCGTGAGCCTCTGGATCAGAACCTTCAGTGCCTCAGCTGGCTGAGAGAAGGACGTGTGGCTTGTCGCGCTTCCGCTCCCTTGCACTCAAATTTACAGGCTTTAAAAGGCTTAAAAAGCCTGTAGGTTGCTGTAAATTGCCATGGGGTTCGGAACGTCTCCCACAGCCAATGGATTAAAGTATTTCAAGAGTGAGTTTTAACAGTGTTTACTTTTGTTTTACTTTCAGAGGAAACGTGCCAAGAAAGCCAGTGTTCTAGTCAAGCCAAAGAAGCCGGACGACCCCGAGGACCCAACCAAGCCGGCCGTGGAAGACTACCCGGGTGAGTCGGACGAGTTGACGTCTGACCCGGCCTTCCTCTGCATAGTGAAGGAGGAGGTGTTAGTCAAGGATGAGATTTTAGGGGAGGCCGCACACCGTGAGGAAGCTTCGTATATGACACATTCGTCCCCCGAGTCCATGAGTCCGGCCTCCACTCCAGTGGAATATTTACCTGTAGATTCACCGGCGTTAGATTTCGGAAGACCGACGTTCCCTGCGACAACTTCCTTCATGCCAATAACCACCATGGACATGAATGCCGACCCTCTAGCAACCTATTCCATGGCCCATACCCCTAAAACAGATCCACTAGCTCATTCATCCTCAACTATTCCTCTTGCGACTTCCCTACCCTCCGTGAGTGGTATGCCTTCATTGACATCCATACTTACTCCAAGTGCCATGCCTCCTCTGACGTCCATACGAACTTCCCGCGCCATGTCCAGAATAAACAGCAATACCCCAGGGCAGCATCATCATCATCATCATCATCATTTTCATCAGCATCAGCAGCAAGGTGATGAGTTCCAGCAGTTTTGCCTGACAGTGGCGGCACAGCTGAGGAGTATGCCGTTGCGTGCTGCTCTGGAAGTACAACTGGAGATACAGAAACTCATCACTGCCAAGAGAGTCCAACTTATGCAGTGATTCCTTTGGTACTTATGGGTACAGTCGCGCTAATAAGTGATGTCTCGGCACCAAGTATGTTTTGATCAATAATTAGTATCAGCAATATCTAAGCTTCATTTCTTCATATCGAGTGAACTATACAAACATGTTCCTACACTTACCCACCCTATTCAACATCTGACACACAGTAATGCAGCACAGAGCAAGCCAAACGTAATGACAGCTGGGACATGACTTATTAGCGCGACCGTACTAAACTGATATAGCATTCTTTATTTATGATATTATCTCAGCATATTTGGTTTATAAACGCAATCTGATTGTTTTATAAGCTGGCATAAAACTTTTTCTCTTAATAAAGATCTTAAAAGGTTGTTTTTGGCTTATTAACAATATCTTAACCCTAAGTAGTCGGAAAAGTGTTTTATTAGTTAAGGGGACATGCCACTTAATCATATATTCATCCATTTCCCCAGCTGATGAATATTCAAATTTTCAAAATATACAGTGGTTGGCAGTGCCTAGTGAGTGAAAACCTCAATATGTATTGTTTGAAAGAGAGATTTGTCCAAGATAGTAAGATGAGACAGCGAGACAGTGGGATGAAGCGGGTTCGAGACGTTGGAGTTGCAGGAGACAATCCAGGCTTTATTGTGGTTGGCAGGGAGGGTTCTATGGGGGCGCTCGGTTATGGCCATGGCCTTGCTCGGAGCCTTGGGGCTGTTCGGCCAGGCAGCTTGGGGAACAACAACAACAACAACAACCAGGCACTGTTCGTCTACAAAGGTAAGACTACGAACGAGCTGATTACAAAACTCGCCCGTCTCGTTGTTTCACTCACCTTTTGGAGTAAGACCTCCTGGCTTCATCGTGTTAAATGATCCAATATTAACTATTCCTTGTAACTCCTTGTAACTCTCTCTCTCTCTCTCTCACACACACACACACTCTCTCTCTCTGTACATCATCCATACATATTTCATTTAGGCCGAACGGAACAATACACATAGCCAGCCCATTATACTCTCTATGCCATTCTTGATTATTGGGTAATCATTTATTTAGGCCACTGTACGCGGTCGCGCTAATAAGTCATGTCCCAGCTGTCATTACGTTTGGATTGCTCTGTGCTGTATTAATGTCTGTCAGATGTTGAATAGGGTGGGTAAGTGTAGGAACATGTTTGTATATTTCACTCGATATGAAGAAATGAAGCTTAGATATTGCTGATCCCAATTATTGATCAAAACATACTTGGTGCCGAGATATCACTTATGAGCGCGACTGTACACTCGGTTACCATAGTCTAGATCTAGCCCATTAAGGGGTTAGTGCTTGTTTTTTGGTTTATGTATTTATTTATATATAAATATTTTTTAGCTCGCTATCCCTCTCGCCAGGAAAAAATCGACACTTAATTGGCACGAATTAAGGTCTTAAAGTTGACAGAAATAGAGCGAAAGTTCTTTAAATCACAGAAATAATGGGGTTAAAATTTCAAAAGCAATGGGGCTAACATGAGGAAGAAAGGGGTCCAGAAAAAAATCCCTCAAGTGGAATTCTCCCCTTTTTTGGCAACTACCGGTATCAGATGATGATTTTATTCAGCTTAGGAAGGACCTCTAGCAATAATACGGTTTCAAACTATCTCATCCAACCTTCTTAACTACCACAGATCCTTCCTAAGCTGCATAATATCGTCTAAATATAGCTGGAATATAATATAACACACGTACTCAAAGGGTTAATAAAATTAAAGTAACCTGTAATTATTATCGCTCACAGAAAACGGGAACGATTCTAGCAGGGCTCCAGTTTTCTTTCTCAGGGGAAACAGAAGGAGAAGTGATGAAGGTTAGTGGGATCTGTCTCAGGGTTTGGACAGAGACAATAAGGTGAAACAGAAGACAGTAGTAGTGACAGTGGTATACTTTAGGTGGTGGTTTGTTAGAGAGAGAGAAACAGAGAGACAGAGACAGACAAACACACAGACAATATGAGGAACAAACTCCATACATTGCTGGCTCGATATCGCTTGCCAGGAAGAAATCTACACCTGGATGGGGATAAACGTCTTAAAACATTTGGCTGAATGGGGCCGAATGGATACAAGCCAGGGAAAGACGGCTAAACAGACAGTGTAGGGTACCTGCCCGCTAAAGGGTTAAGTAGCCCTCCCTAATCCTTGTAAGCCAGTACCCGCTCTAGTAACCAGGCTGGGTGTCCTAGCAACACGGGTTAACACCGGCGTACACACACACACACACACACACACACAAACGCTCTTTTGGCAAGTTTGCTTTGATGATTAGTGAGCGTGTTGATAGTGTTTCCTTAATTATATTGCCTTTTTTATTTATTTTGCCCCCTAGATCCCTTTTATTTATTTTGCCCCCTAGATCCCTTTTATTTATTTTGCCCCCTAGATCCCTTTTATTTATTTTACCCCCTAGATCCCTTTTATTTATTTTGCCCCCTAGATCCCTTTCAAGCCAAACATAAATACGTAATAACGTTGAATAAACCTGGGATCATATATGCACATGTGTTTTTACCCATAAATACGTAAATAAATAAATAACGCCTTCCGACCCGTGTCAAGCTAAATTTTCTGGCCAAAGGCCGGATTCTCCTAAGAGGCAGGCTCGCTTTCGCTCGCCCAGAAGATATCTAAACGTAAATAGGGTGAAGCGTCTTCAAATTGACAAAATAATGAGGTCAAATTCCTCCCCCACCCCACCCACCGTCTCTCGTCACCGTAACCAAATCTTTAGTAACTATAGTAACTACTACTATTCTGGTTGAAAAAAAAAAATTGTGTTGCCTTGGTATAACGCCCCATATAACCAGTGACTATAACTAAGCCCACTGGTTGTAGTAGGATTATAGCACTTACCTTCCCTCATACAGTAGACACGACTCCTATTTCCAAACGCAACCACCTTAGATCCGCCTCTTTCCACTCATATTTCCCAACTCAACTCCCTTAGATCCGTCTCTTTGCCCTATTCTAGAAGTACTCCTTTCCACTCCTATGTTCCACCCATTTAGAGCTTTATCCAACCACTCAACCACACAACCCAATCAATCATTGAGCTTTTTCCAACCACTCCTGGTGAGTTATCTGCTCAACAGGTGGCGTTGTGTGTGTGTGTGTGTAAGAGTGAGAGTCTGAGTGTAGGGGGTGAGACAGTGAAGCACGGGAACGAGGTGTCTTCAGAGATGGGGTCACTTCGGGCCATGAGTGAGCACCTTGCCTTGCCATGAAGGCAAGATGGCAGGTGCTCGTTGTACTCTACGTGCTTCACATGTCTCACTCCCTAGACTGGAACAAGACCTCACGGGCTTCACTACTCATTGTACAGCTGTGAATGTCCAGGCTCTCAGCCTATGCCCGAGAGGGAGTAAGTTGGAATATAGAAGAAAAAACAAAAAAAAAAACCAACCACACAACCCAATCAATAATTGACCTTTATCCAACCACTCAATCCAATCAATCAATGAGTTTTATCCAACCATACAACCACACAACCCAATCAATCATTAACCTTTATCCAACCATACGACCACACAACCCAATCAATCAATGAGCTTTATCCAACTCCAACTCTCTCTCTCTCTCTCACCACCCTATCACCCCTAATCGCTCCTCCACACTATATTTTTTTTTGTTCACTCTCCTTCGTCTACCTTCCTCACTCTACCTCATTCATTCTTTCATTCATTATATCTCATTCTACTTAATTCATTCTCCCTCATTCTACTTCATTCATTCTACCTCATTCATTCTACCTCATTCATTCTACCTCATTCATTCTACCTCATTCATTCTACCTCATTCATTCTACCTCACTCTACTTCATTCATTCTACTTCATTCATTCTACCTCACTCTACTTCATTCATTCTCCCTCATTCTACTTCATTCATTCTACCTCATTCTACCTCATTCATTAATTTTACCTCATTCATTCTACCTCATTCTACTGCATTCATTCTTTCTTACTCTACTTCATTCATTATCCCTCACTCTACTTCATTCATTCTCCCTCACTCTACCTCATTAATTCTCTCTCAATCTACTTCATTCATTCTACTTCATTCATTCATTTTACCTCATTCTACTGCATTCATTCTACCTCATTCTACTGCATTCTCTCTCACTCTACTTCATTCTCCCTCATTCATTATTTTTGTTCTATGTGAGTGAGGGAGACAAAATGCAAAACTACCTGTAGCGAGTGCCTCCCCCAGAGTTGAAAGAGTGACGGCCAAAATCAAGCGACGTTCGAGCCAAAATGCCTGGACACACGGCGTTTGAAACCATTAAAGTCATAGGAAGAGGGAAAGACTGATTCTGGGAGAGAGCTCAGTCCTTTTAACTCCCTCCTTGATAGAACACCTTAGGTCCTAAATAGTTAACCCTTTCTGTACCGTGCTGTCCTTTTTATTTTATGCTGGCTACTATTCGACAACTTTGTGCAGTTTAAGAAGGATCTGTGGGAGTAAAATGGGGTTAAGGGAGATTGCTCGAAGCCTGTTAATTGCTGGAGGCCCTTTGTAAACTGAATAAAATCGTCTAATAGTAGCCAGGACACTTTTAAAAAGGCGTCGCCGGTATATGTGTTAATAGTGGCTTTAAACTTTCGAAGGTATCTCGAATTGAAAACAAAAAATCATGGCAATGATTTTTCAACTAAGATATACATTTTGGAGGTTCGTCTTGCGGTTCCAGGCTTCATATTGGGGGCTCGAGCGTACTGTCCTGAGAACCAAGAAGCTTACTCACTCATATGAAGCAGTATCGAATATAAACGAGACCATACAATGCATTATTATATCCCAATAGCTTAGCCTACATATTCGGTGTTAAAGGTTGAGAGCTGCTAAGCGATGGTGTTCACGGAGAAAATACATTATTTTTATCTCCCAAATATTCACATCATTTCGTATTCCTGCTAAATATCGATATCTACAGATTAAACTACCGCATTGCCCAAAGCACGCAATTGGTCAACTCCAGTCAGCTGTCGAGATCGAGTTACCAAATCATAATGAAGAGGTATTTTTCCATGGACAGACAGAAGCCTGTGTGTGAGCCTGTGAAGATCCTTGGTGGTGAGTGGGTGACCTGTGGCGAGGGACTGGAGTTTTTGAAAAGGGGGCTCCAGTTATTCTTGGTTTACAGTGTGCTGGCTTAATAATCCTGAGAGGTTGATAGCTTCTAAAGTCCTATTTTAACTAATCAGTATGTGAATATCCTTGGTGGTGAGTGGGTGACCCGTGGCAAGGGACTGGATTTATTGAAAAGGGGCTCCAGTCCTGTCGTTCTTGACTTAATAATCCTGAAGGGTTGATAGCCTCTGAAGTCCTATTTTAACTAAGTGAGCCTTGGTAGTGCGTAATGTTACAATATCACAGACTACTACAGAATGGGGGAACTAAGAAAATCATAGGGTTATCCCGGTATGGCCTCCCCTATAGGCTACTGTACTGTTTCTTTTCAGCTGACGATACATTGAATCCCTTAGTAACTAATTTGTCGATACTTATGGGAGCTCAGACGGTATTGTGTAGCATAATTTACTAGTTCTGCTCAATGGTTTAAGGAGGGGGTTTAGTTTGCTCTCTAAACGGCTCAATGGTGTAAGGAAGGGGTTTAGTTTGCTTTCTAAACCTCTATAAATCTTTAAAAAAACACCGACAAGACCCGCCTTCGATATACTGTAAATGTGTAGCCTACATTTATCGGTAGAAAAGTGTCCCGGCCGAAGGCCGATTCCTCTTCAAATACAGGCTCGTTATCGCTCGCCAGGAAGAAAATTGACACCTAAATGGCACGAAAGGTCTTAATATTGGCAAAGGAATGGTGCAAAAGGTCTGAAAATCACCAAACTAATGAGGCGAATGTCTTGAAATTTCATAACTAGCCTAATAGGGCTAAACATGAGGGAGGAGTACTCGAAAAACCAACTTCCTCCCCTTAATGGAAAAATATGAAACTACTGTCTCTGCATCATAGCAAGATTAAGTTTATAAAATTAAAACTATATTTCACCTCAAAATCTTCAAAATAACCGAGAAATCTTGATGGGAACTTGGCATCTTACCGCCAGTTGAAAAGAAACTGACTATAGTGTGTTCAAAGACTACTGTGTGTGCTGTGTATATATTTCTGTAAAAATTATCTGTATTTTTACATGTGTGTCTATTTATCAACAGAAAATTCACAGTAAACTTAAAATACAGATATCTGTATTTTATATTACAGGCATTGATTGTAAAACTATGGTATTGAATAACTAAAGGAATATTGACTATATACCATATTTGTTCTTTATGAACTGTAGCAGACTATACACTGATATAATAAGTTAACTAAATACTGAATGTTGTTTCAATTTAATTTTTACCCTTGCAATTATCTAGAAAACGAGGCAATAATTTATCACGAGAGTTGCCGGATACTTCTATTACCTTCATTTATTTATGAAATGTTTCAAGCATCCTTTTCAGGTTATATTTCATGAACCTTGTTCTTTATAAATTATTGGAATTCAATTTGACAAAATAGAGGTGTTGTGGTATCAATAAACTATATGTGTGGCGATATATACGAGTTGTGAGTCACATGACTTTTTGGCGCGAAACTGCCTTGAGTACGTGCTTCTGGGAGCACGGCCAGGCTGTATTTTCGTGTCATAGTTTCGCTCATTTCCAGCTCCACACACATTAATCCATACCTCAATTATTACCACAACCTTATTAACCGTGATGGGCTGTGGAAATGCTCTGTATTATCGCCAGGAAATATGTAACATGGACAATAAGCAGTGTGGTTTGGTGTAGGCCTATCTCTTGCTGTGGAATGTCGTAACTGGTAAGAAACTTAGTTGTTGAGCCTTTGTTGCCAATATGTTATGCACATTTACATTAGTAATAAGATATAGGCTAATACCGGTAATACGAGAGTTCTTTCTTAAACTGAGTAAACACGTCTAGCTTTAACAAACTTAGCCTAGTACACAAAATACCAACCGTATGTGTATGGGTTTCTCGAAAAGTTTTGCTTAGCCTATAAATATACTCTTACCCAGTTTCATTTCATCAGCTGAATACAATTGCTTAACGTTTGGTAGATAACTAAGCGATCTACCCTAGCCTACCATACTATGATTAAATATCTATCTATCTAATTGCCAGACGTAATCTCTGAGAGGGGATGGGCGTGAATGAATCTCCTTCATATGCTTCCATATGCCGAGGCAACTCACTCGATTATCTAGCTTGTAGATCTATACCGTTTTTGTTTTATGCTAGGCTAAAAAAGTAGTAGTAACGTACAGTACAGAACCTTGTTTATTTTCCAACAGGTACCGGTATATAGCCGGTGCAAACAACCCTAGCCTATAGATATATAATTGGATATTGAATGAATGACAGTCGTTGATGTGTAACAAAATACTTTAAAGGTTGCTGCCTAGCTGGGCATTACAAGGCAATGTTTACGTTACGTAACAGGCTACCATAATCAGAATTTTGTTCTGTTTTATTTGTAGCCTACAGCCTTTGCGTGACACAAGGTAAGGTTGCGTTATATATTATATCAAACAACTCACGGTGTTTAACGTAGCCTAACCTAACTGAGGGTGGGGTTGGAGTGTTATAGTTAACGGTTTATATGCAGTATAACCTCGCCAAGGCTAGGTTATAATAAACAATGTTGGTCAATTATAAATACCAATTATGATTATATGATGTTATTTCTTTGTTTGTTGCAGATATATTGTATTTGGTTGTATTTATGTAAGAAATATTACTGTTGGTAAAGTATACATCAAAGGTCCCGGTAATATTACTGTTGGTAAAGTATACATCAAAGGTCCCGGTAATATTACTGTTGGTAAAGTATACATCAAAGGTCCCGGTAATATTACTGTTGGTAAAGTATACATCAAAGGTCCCGGTAATATTACTGTTGGTAAAGTATACATCAAAGGTCCCGGTAATGCATATTGTACGCTAATTCGGTTTTGCACCATATGCCTACATGGGGAATTTTCCGTTTCACAGTCCATTTTTATGACCACTCAGCTACACCTCCCGTACCCAGGGTGTCAATCCATTTAAGTTTGATTGTATTACTAGTATCTAACACCAAGCTATTACTAGTTCTGTCTGGCGTTACCGTACAAGCGCGGACGAGCACGAGCGCCGAAGGCGGAGCCCTAGGGGGTCCGGAGGCATGCCCCCCCCCCCCCCCCGGATTTTTTTTAGAAATTAGGGTGCCAAAAACAGCATTTCCTGGCATCTGAAGACAGCTAAAAGGACTGAAAAATACTGTTACATTTTTTTTTTTGAGTAGGCCTAGGCTATCCCACGGAAAAACAAAATAGCCTAGGCGGCTAGGGTTTTTATATTCTGAAAATCTTGGAAAACCAGGCAAGGTTTGAGAAAACTTGGTTCAGTTTCTCCAATGTTAAGGTTTCCGTAAAGGCTTAAACTGAAAAAGTAAAAAAACAAGAAATTTCGAGCCAAGTTTTATAAAAAAAACAAAAACAAAACGTAGGCCTAGCCTATTATCGGGTTTTTAAGTTTTTAACCCCACACCATGATCCATGATCTTCATAACTTATAGCAGCATAGCCTTAGCCTAGCGGCCTAGCCCTTCATAGGCCTATTATCAAGTGCCGAGTGACCGTGTCACATTTCTAAATATGCATTTCCTCATTAGCCTAAATGATTTAACAAAAGACACATCACATGAAAATTTAGCTAAAAAGCCATGTTTTTTTTCTAATATAAACTCCAAGGTGTTGCACTTATTGAAATGTACTGACAGTACTGTGCAATGTGCATATATAGGCTAGGCTATCTGATAACCTGAAGCATAAACTATAGCCTAGTTCTCAGAATCTCAACCATTACCCTAGAGGCCTATCCTAGCCCTAGTGACATCACTGATATTTGACAAATTGACAGAGTAAACGGGCTAAATTTAAGAAACAAAATCACAATCACATGGCCCCCTACGTTATTGAAGATATTGTGCACATTTAACAGACAGCCATTATTATACACTTCATATCTTGTACTCTAGTCATGGCTGATAACATTCTCCTGTGTATTATGTTCAAACTGGTTTATAAGAGCTAGAATAAACGTTTAACATGTCTACTTACATCATTTCACACTACCTGGGAACATTAAAATGGCTGACTGAATATTAAAATATTATTGGAAACCCTCCACTAGTAACTAATAAAATTTAGTAGTTTGCCCATGATCTCAAAGACGTCTCAATGGAGGTGAAGTTGTGTCCATATTTGAGGCTCACAAGCCTAAGATTGACACTGAATTGCAGTTTTAATTATACGAAACTCTTCACTATACCTTTGTGCATAATTATGTCCTTAGCAATAAAAAAGCTCTAAATGTGTAAATTAAATGATCCACAACATATTTTCTGGAGTTTGTGAGTTTTGTGTGACAATTCTTGAACTTGTAACATACAACTACTAACTTTACAAGAAATTGTCATTATTACTCCTTAATTTGATCATACTTATAGTTTAAAATATCTCTAAAAATCAGAAACGCTATTCAATAAATTAGCATGCACTTTACTATGTTATTATCTATGAGCCTATATATATTTTGTTTTCAAAAGAACATACGATGTGGTCGGTCAATGATGCGCTCATGGCGAGTTGGTAAACAACAATTGTAGCCCATCTTCGTATCTGTACTAAATATATTACTCGCCAAAATTTATGGTTTACATATTTTATGAAACTAATTTCACTTGCTGAACTATATTTATTTTAATATACTCTGCGAGTTTAACAAATGATCTATTATTGCCATATAATTATACAAAATAGGCGCAGTACCGATAGTTAGGTCAGTCCTCTTGTCAGTGATACCGTCTCGCGGCAGTGAAGTGAAATGCTTACATATTTACAGTGATTTTACCAGTCTTATCTTAGAAATATATTATGTATCGGTATGAATAACTTATAATAAGATATGAGAGCAATGCTAACCAAGTAATTCATGGTGTGACATTCGTTTGATATCTGGAAAATTGGTGTGAAATAAAGTTGTGCTCTAGGCTAGGCCTGTGATCCTAGCCTAATCCCTAATGGCCATACACAATTAGCCTAGGCCTAGTAGTGGGGATTATTTTGGGAATTTCAACAAGATTTCTCACGGATTTAATGGTGTGTGGAGGTGATGCAGTTAATATGGTAAGTTTAGGCTATATTGTATCTTGTTAATGCCAGCCAAATATTGTTAATGCCAGCCAAATATTGTTAATGCCAGCCAAATATTGTTAGTAGTTGGTGGAACTTCAATTGTGTTACTACTCCAAATTTCGACCTCGATTGACACTGCCTGTACCGGTATTTTACTTAAAAGTATATATATATATATATATATATATATATATATATATATATATATATATATATATATATATATAGGCCTATATACTGGATTGGTAATCCAATGGACCCGGGTTCAAATCCCGATATGTCGATGGGAAGATATTATTGGGATTGAATTTGTGCTGTACCTAGTATCAGTGCATTACCACAAAGCCCACCGAAATGCCAAAAAAATACCCTCATTGTTCCCTGATTAAATAACACTGTATGAATATTCCCATATTCAAAATATGTTACAGGGGGACAATGCCTAGTGAGTTCACTGCTCAATAGGTGGCGTTCTGAGAGTGAGGGTCTGAGTCTGGAGGGTGAGACGGTGAAGCACTTGAGCGAAGCAACCGGCCGCTTCAGAGATGGAGCTGCTTCGAGCCATGATGGATGCTTCACATGTCTCACTCCCCAGACTGGAACAAGACCTCACGGGCTTCACAGTGTTGAGCGGTGGAATGTACAGGCTCTCAGCCTATGCCCGAGAGGGAGTAGTTGGAATATAGAAAAAAAAAAAAAAAAAAAACATACATACATACATAGAAAGTGTATATATCCGGTGTGTGTGTGTGTGTGTGCGTTCATTCTTACATATCTTGCTTTGGTAGGAGTTACCAAGAATGACAAAATATAAGTGTAACAATACAAGATTCTGTAATATTTACGGAACAATTTCTGGCAATTAGGCTGCCAAACTATCTATAATTAACCGGTACATAATTCTGTAAACACTTTGACAGAAACACTGTTATATAATTATACAATTGAAATTGAAATTTAGCAGACATATTCTGTTATTTTACAGATAATTTTGTAATTTTACAAGATTTTCTGTAAAAATTAACAGATTATATATCTAAAAAAAATAAGTCAGTCTGTAAATTCCACAGTGTAATTTTGTAAATGATTATACAGAATGCTGTAAATTTTACAGAGAATGTTTGGCAGCCTAATTGCCAGAAATTCTCTGTAAATTTTACAGATTTTTTTTTTTAGTGTATATCCTATAGGCTAGTAAGGAACATTAGCCATTATCTTCTTCGGGAGCCATTTTGGTACCCTATATATACTGTATATATATATACCGCGGTGACATTTTATCGGTCTTGAGCGCCCCCCCCCCTCCACCCACCCCCCAAAAAAACACACACACACAGGAGAAAAACAAAAAACGAAAACAAAACGAAAAAAAGAAAAAAGGAGACAACAAATTGAAAAACAGGAAAAGTGGGGATTGGGGGTATATATATAGATATATAGATAAATATTTTATCTATATTGGATTGAGAACCATACCCAAGAATGAAACACCACATAATAATATACCAGTGTTGTTATGAGTGTGGATATATTTGAGTATAAATTAACCCGTACAGCCCCAGCGACGTGCCTGACGCGTCGGCGATGTATGTAACGCACAGCCCCAGAGACGCGCCTGGCGCGTCACCCTAATTGCGCCGACCGTGACCTCAGGTGTAGCCACTCAAGAGGGCTCAGATTTGTATGGGAACTGTGTACGTATCCCACGCAACCGTGCCGATGGTTGAAAACTCTCAAAGTCCACGTGCGTGCGCGCGAGCGCGCAATAACCTGTTTTTTTGGGATAATTGCCTTCAATTTTTTACTCTTGTAAAATCCATTTTCGGGGGCTCTGTAGGACAATTTTTTAAGCTTTTTGAGCGGTTTTTTGTGGTTTTTCCTTCATTCCTAACCCATTCGCTATTGTTTCTGGAATAAAACCATTTTTTGAAAACCGGCCGGGTTCTGGTGCGCAAACATTACAAAACTAGCCGGGGCTCCACGGGTTAAGGGAGCTCACCTCGCTTTTTGTTTTTCTTTCTCTCCCTTTCTCTTTGGCTTGTATCCATTAGACCCCCTTCAGCCTACTGTTTAAAAAGTTTACTCCCATCCAGGTGCCAGCGAGCCAGCATACATATATTTTTGTTTTGACAAGCTAAATTTGTAAATTTTTCGATAGAAAAATGTCTCCGGTGAAGCCAGATTTCTCCATACAATGCTGGCTCGATATCGCTCGCCAGGAAGAAATCGACACCTGGATGGGGATAAACGTCTTAAAACAGTTGGCTGAATGGGGCCGAATGGATACAAGCCAGAGAAAGGGAGAAAAGGAGAGAAAGATACAAAAAGCCGGTGACCCCCCTTAATAACCCTAATGGTACCAATATGGCGGAGTTAGTGTTCTGTAGTGACCATAGAAGGAAGCTGTTATACTAACCCGGACAATTTAAACTATATATATCAATGGGACAATTACAAAACTTACCCTCGTATTATAGAACTACAATTAAGTGCTTGCTCAACCCTATGTCGAACAAAGATAATACAAGTGAGTGCTAATCTGTGATAAAGTGATAAAACTAATATAATTTGGGGCAAGAATGTAGTTACCGGGTGTACCGCCCGTATTGTTTACACTACGCGGACGCTCACCATCATGTTCCCGTCTATTTTGACTGCCTGTGGATACAAAAATACATTACCCTAACCAAACAACCTAACCTAACCTAACCTAGTACGGTATTATAGATTTATAAGTATTTATAGATGATTTATCTTGTATGTCGGTAGTGGTACACCCGGAAACTACATCGTTCCATAATTCGGTTATATAATATGATGGGTTAGGCCTATATGGATACACGAAGAGAAGACGAGGGACAAATGACCTAAGCTGACGAGGTAAGATCCTTTTATTACGTGAACAGGTTAATTGTTGTTGCTTTCTGAAAACAAAGAGTGCCTAACTTAGCACACATGTTCAGTATGCTTGGAGGCTAGTGTGTGCTAAAAGTGATGTACAGGGAGGGAGGGGGGAGGACAGGTGGTGGGGGAGGGAGGGAGGGAGGACAGGTGGTGAGGGAGGGAGGGAGGACAGGTGGTGAGGGAGGGAGGGAGGACAGGTGGTGAGGGAGGGAGGGAGGACAGGTAAGGGATGGAGGGAGGACAGGTAAGGGAAAGAGGGAGGACAGGTGAGGGAGGGAGGGAGGACAGGTGGTGAGGGAGGGAGGGAGGACAGATGGTGACCGGGAGTGTATGGACATGTGGACGAGATGGGTTGGGTGTGAGGGGGATCTGCCGGTGTGGGCCGGTCGGCTCTCTGCAGGCACCCGTTTTCTTGTGTTACCTGGTAACCTCTGACCGTTTTGGTGAGGTCAGTCCTCATAGTATTGGTGAGTTGGGCCTTGTAGTTTGGGTTGGGTGTGGGAGGTATCTGCCTTGTGTGGGCCAGTCGGCTTTCTGCAGACTCCCATTTTCTTATATTCTTATATGTATTTATTGCATCGTAGTTATTTTGCGTTTATCGTTATTGTATTAGGGGGGAAGGGTTTATTTTGTGGTCGATTGTTTAATTTATTTATCATATTTTTAGTTTCCTACCTAGACCATCAAACTTAAAGGAGGGCATCCATTGGGCCCCCCTTCTAGATTAATTTGTACATTTTTCGGTATGGCCGGTTCACTATCGTTCGCCGGGAGGAAGATCGACAACTAAATGGCACGAAGGGTCATAATATTGACAAGGAAATGGGGTGAAAGGTCTTAGATCGACAAGCTAGTGGGGCAAGCGTCTTGGAATCTGGGAGCTGATGGGGCTAAACATGAGGGAGAGGCGATCTAGGAAAACTACCCATATCCCCTAAATGTATTTTTTGTAATTAATTAAGCTAAGTATACAATGTCATGCTCACAGAAAACGGGAGACATTTGGTGGTTTAGGCGGGAAACGAGTGATATTTTGGCCGACTTGGCTGGGTACCTAGAGTGTCAAATCAAATCACCTTCCATACTTAACTCTAGGGGATCGTCATAAATATTTTCACTATCACAAATCCATATACTGATATTGACTTACCGGTTTAATAGTTTAGTCGATTTTTAAACCGCGTGTTTCTGTTATAGTATGTAAGTGTCCAGGTGAAGGACTGTAGACTCTCGCTTGATTCACAGAGGCGGAGACACTCGGTAAAGACGCTTCGCTTTTCTCGTAGTAATTTTTGCTTTTTGTGCGCGATATTCGGGTGCCGGAAGTGCGGATAGAGTCTAGAATGGCGTTTGACGAATAGCGGACGATCTGGAAGGAGAATCGGAAGGAAATAGGCTGAAATAAGGTGAGCTATTTGTGATATAGGTAACCCTTTCAGGATACGACGATGCAATCTTTCATTATAGACGTGATTTTCCGGTCCCGTCGCAAGATCTACCCCGAAAACTGTTTTTCCGGTCCCGTCGCAAGCCCACCTTTAGCAAACGAGACGGCAAGAGAGCTCCGGAGCTGGGTTGACAACTTGGGGAGGCGCTGTACGTAGCTCTAATACATGAAGTCACTCACCTTGGCCCCGCCCCTCACCTCAGTTGCATTTAAATATACCCTTCAAACCGTTACAACCAGATCTCTCCATAGCTCACTCGGTATAGCACCCGCCCGTTACTGAGGAAACCAGCGATCGATCCCACTCGTATTTGGTTTATTTTGTATTTGTTTTAGTTATATTTGTTATTTTTGTTATTTTTGTTATATTTTAGGGTTAGGTTAGGTTAAGTTAAGTTAAGGTAAGGTAGGTTAATCTAATCCAATCCAATCCAATCCAATATAATAGTTGTACATTTGAGGGGCGGGGCCAAGATTCTCACGCATGCGCAGATGGTGAGTGACGTCACGTATTAGAGCTACGTACATAGCCTCCCGACAACTTGAGCAAGCTGAAACATCTCACTCAACTTACTGTTTCTTCATTCTAATTTATTTCGATATATTTGTTTATCCAAACATGATCTTATAATTGATTTGCCTATTATTAGGAAGTAGAGTAATAAGAGCCCACAGTAACGAATATCCAATTGTTGATAATATATTAATGTCGGACAGTACGCTTGGTTAGATTTTGTCCACGAAACAACAACAACCCCCAGCTGTGACTATGCTATTTACCGATTGTTTTTTCACATCAGAATTGCATTTATATAATCCTTATGATAATTAAATTGGCCGTGAATGTTATTCCGATGAAATGGAAGTTGTATAGCCTAGCCTATACTGTATATTTGTAAAATGGTGCGCTGGCTTGAAACAAGCCTGTGTTGTTTTTCCCGTCTTGTGATGGTCTTGCGACGGCTCGGTTTGAGACTGTGGTCTTGTGACGGGACCGGAAAATCATGTCTTATATGTTCTGGCTATTATTAGACAATTTTCTGCAGTTTAGGATAGACCTCTAGGTATGAAGGGTACAAACTATCGTAATTAACCCTTTGAGAAGATTATGACGCGTGTTGACAATTTATGCTGGCTACTAATAGACGACTATATTATAAAGGTGTGTGGTGTGGATATGGTGAGTTACACAGAGCTACACAGATACTCAGACCACACACACCTTGCAGTCCCTACTTGGTGGTCCGGCCTTAAAGATACTAGACAGTTTATATTAAGGGGCGGTTACACATACCCAAGTTGCCCGAATCGGTGACAAGTTGCTCCGTGGAGCAACTTTTGCGCCCCAAGCAAATTTTTGGGGACCCATTTGTCACCGGAATAGGGCAACGTTTGCGTCCCGAACGTACGGGACGCATCTCCTGTTGCGGCAACTATAAATAGGAGTTGCATGCAATATTAGTAATGTGATAACTATATACATGATGTGCAAGCATTATTGTTCTATAATCATGCTCAATACTTAAATATGTATTTCATTACAGTATACTATTCAATATATTGGGATGAGATAAAACGGTTTAATCAAGAAGTAGGCTATTGTATGAATGCACACCTTCAAGTTTCTACAAATACAATATCTTTGGCCAAGAAGGGGAAGAATCTTACCTAAAGTGATGAAATGTATCATATATCGGTTATTCTAATCAACTTACAATTATAATTTGCAACAGTAAACAATTTGTTATAACTAAATATGAGTAGGCCTAGTACCGGTAGCTGCGTTACTGCAATAGTTAGCCTAATATTTCCTTCAGTAGGCTATTACAAATTATGTATTCTGTATGCTTTGTAATCTTGATAGAATACCGATTATATGTATTAGGCCTATAAGTTCAATTAATGCGACGTGCTAAATAGTAGGCTACTCTTTAATTAACTTAGTAGCCTACTTATACAGTATACGGTATAGTGTGTGGCGTGAATTAGTAGGCTATGTCGTGGAAATATATTCCTTGGCATAAATATATATATACATATATATATTTACATATATATATATATACATATATATATATGAAACACATAAAATCGTACATATAGTTAACACAAGCCAGGGAAGAAATACTGTCACTGCCTATTTTAAATGTGCAAGGCCTGTGATTGGCTAAGCCGGGTCAGCCCCAGTCAGTCAGTCTTAAGTCTCGCTTACTTCTTAAGTTTATAATGTCTTTATATCGCTTGTGTTTATATTATGATATGTACGGTCGCGCTAATAAGTCATGTCTCGGCTGTCATTACGTTTGGCTCGCTCTGTGATGTATTAATGTCTGTCAGATGTTGAATAGGGTGGGTAAGTGTAGGAAAATGTTTGTATATTTCACTCGATATGAAGAAATGAAGCTTAGATATTGATGATACCGATTATTGATCGAAATATACTTGGTGCCGAGACATCACTTATTAGCGCGATTGTACATTATTATTGCGTTTCCTGTGGTATTTAAGAGCTCTTTAGATTCGGATAGCACTGTAATTTATCAAGTAACCATTAACATTACTTTAACATATCTAGTTTAATGAATAAATAAGGAACAATACAGATAATAAATAAATTATCAGGGTAATAAGATAGCTAATCCAGAGCGTGCTGCTGCTTCAACTGACTTTCACTTTTATCGACAGACGTGGATTCATGTCACTTGTTTTAGGCAATAGAGAGCAATATAGTCATAGTTACCTTGATTTTTATATGTGTTCAGCCTTATCATAGGGATTGTGATGATGACGGGAAGCTAAAACGGCCGAATTAAGATCAATATATTTCGAAGTGAGAACGAGAGTGTACGTGAGATAGTGCCATTAACCCTCTCCGACATATGACGCGATTTTGAGCCTATTGGGGATACTTTAAAGCCTTTGTTACCATCATGGGTATTTAGAAATCTTTAGTTTAGTTAGTTCAACCTCTGCAGTTGTCTTAGCAGTTAGTTGAGTTAGCTGTGGGCAGAACACTAATTTTAGAGAGGTAATTATAAGAGTGAGAGAACTATTTCTTATTGCTAATCTGGCAACCTCTGCGTCATAAATGCGTGAAAGGGTTAACATCTGTGCTATGAGCAACTCTGTTCGTACATGTGTAACCATATTAAGTGTCGTAGGAATCGCCGGTAGTGGACGACAAAAGTTGCTCAAGTGGGAAAAATTCAGGCATGTGTAACCGCCCCTTTAGAAGAATAGGACTGCAAAGTAGGAAGCTCTCTCCCCACCCTCCGCTCCCTCCGGCTAACAGATTTGTAGATAGGTGGAATACACTACCAATTGCTATAGTGGGATTAAGAACGATAGAGAGTATTAAGAAAAAATCAGATATGTATATGAACGAGATGGGTTGTGTGTGAGGGGGATTTCCGGGTTTCGGCCAATCGGCGCTCTGCAGACCCCCGTTTTCTCGTGTTGACCGCTGACCGTTTTGCTGAGGTCGGTCCTCGTGGTGTTAGTGAGCTTGGCCTATAATTGGGGTTGGGTGTGAGAGGGATCTGCCTTGTGTGGGCCAATCGGCTTTCTGCAGACTCCCATTTTCTTATGTTCTTATGTGATGGAGGGAGGGAGGACAGATGGTGAGGGAGGGAGAACGGGTGGTGAGGGAGGGAGGACAGATGGTGAGGGAGGGAGAACGGGTGGTGAGGGAGGGAGGGAGGGAGAGAGGACAGGTGGTGAGGGAGGACAGGTGGTGAGGGAGGGAGGGAGGACAGATGGTGAGGTGGTGAGGGAGGGAGGATAGGTGGTGAGGGAGGAAGGACAGGTGGTGAGGGAGGGAGGGAGGACAGATAGTGAGGTGGTTAGGGAGGGAGGAAAGGTGGTGAGGGAGGTGGGAAGGAGGGAGGACAATTGGGGAGGGAGGGAGGGATATACTGTAAGGGAGGACAGATGCACTAGTAAAACATTTTAACCTCCCCTAAGTATTCCGTTTTCTACGTATTCTTCCCACTCTTTAACTCTATACCCCCTCGTCCCCCCCCCCCCCCTTATATATTTTCGTAATACTGAATGTTATTATCCTATTGGTGTTTGGGCCTTGGAAACCCACTATCAAGCTAAGTGTTTCAAAGGGTGTTTAAGAATTTTATTACTGATTTGTTTTTCTTCCTAAGAGTTTTGGATATAATTGTTGAATGGAATATACTGTATACATTATATAATTCGTAAATTGCTGTCAAAACAAAAATATATACAGTATAATATGATGGCTCGCAACCGCTCGCTAGGAAAATATTGACAGCTGAATGGGGGAAAACGTCTTGAAACAGTAGGCTGAATGGGGCCGAATGGATACAAGCCAAAGAGAGGGAGATAAAGAGAAAAAAAGCGAGGTGGGCTCCCTAAAGGTATCTTTGAGTGAGTCTTTCGTCGCGGTTTGCATGCTACGTTGGGGGGGGGGGGGGGGCCTTATTGTCATCATAGGGTCTATACTGTATTTTTTTTCTTCTATGTGAGTGAGCGAGACAAAAGGCAGAACTGCCCGCAGCGAGTGCCTCCCCCATAGTTGAAAGAGTGACAGGGCCAAAATCAAGGCACGTTTGAGCCAAAAAAGCCTGGACATACGGAGTTTGAAGCAATCAAAGTCATAGGAGGAGGGAAAGATTGATTCTGGGAGATAGTTCCAGAGCTCAGCTGTTGAATAGAAGAAAGTCTGAGAGTAACTTTTCACTCTTGGGTTGGAGAGTTGCACAGAGTATGGGTGGGATTGTGTTGTAAGACGGGTACCACGCACCCTGCGTAGAGGAGGTGGTATACACTGGGAGAGCTCTGAAGAGCACTGATTATTTGAGTAGCGATAGAATAGCGAGAGAGATGCAACATTGCGGCAGAGAGAGAGAGTTTGCAGAGTTGGTGAGTGGGCGGGAATTAATGATACGAAATAGAATAGGAGAAAGGACAGAGCCCTGAGAATACCGGATTTGCCTTTTGCCTCCTTTATACACACAGAAAAAAAATATAGGCCCCATGCCCCATTGGTGTCTTCTAATAATCGACAAAACATAATTTGTAAAGTTAGCATCCAAGAATGAGTACCCGGTACCTTGTATGTTGTGATGAGCGAACTAAAGCTTCCCAAGGTGTGTGTGTGTGAGAGTGGGTGTGGGTGTGTGTGTGAGTGTGAGTGTGAGTGGGTGTGGGTGTGTTTGTGAGAGTGTGTGTGTGTGTTGGAGAGGAAGGGTGTGTGTGAGTGTGTTGGAGAGGAAGGGTGGGTGTTCCCTATCTCAGTGGAGCCCCGTTAGAGAGAGAGAGAGAGATTTTTACATAGATACACTGGCCACACAGACCTTACGATCCAAACGAGGTGGTCAGGATTTAATTCTAGTAGAGATGGCATATCCGATAGAATAGGAAAGTTGAAGGCAAGGAGAGAGAGAGGATGGGGGGGAGAAAGGGAGCTGGGAAAGAAAAAAGGAAGAAGGAAAGGAGGTGGAAGAGAAGGCATGAACAAAAAGTGATAAATGAGAAGGGAGAGATAAGATGGAGGAAGAGGGGTAAAATTAGAAGGGATGGGTAGGGAGAGAGATGCCGGAAGGGAGAGCAGTGAAAAAAAATGTGATGGGAGAGAGAGTGACAGTGAAAGTGTGTGTGTGTGAGAGAGAGAGCGTGAGAGTGTACATGAGTGATAAAGAGAGAGAGACAGTAAGAGTGAGTGTGGGCGAGTGCGCATGTGTGTGTGAGTTACATGGAATAGTAGTGATAATAAGTATAATAAAGTAGAGTGAAATAGTGTGTGCGAGTGATACAGACAGAGAGAGAGAGAGTGAGAGTGGGTGTGTGTGAGTGCGCGTGTGAGAGAGTTACATGGAATAGTTAGTAATTTAAAGAGAGTGAATGAGTTTGTGCCCGAGTGATACAGAGAAAGAGAGAGAGTGAGTGTATGAGTGAAAGAGAGAGAGTGAGCGTGTGTGTGTGTGTGTTTACATGGAATAGTTAGTAATTTAAGTAGAGTGAGAGAGTGTGTGCCCGAGTGATACCGAGAGAGAGAGAAACTGAGAGAGTGTGTGTGTGAGTGATACAGAGAGAGAGAGACAGTGAGAGTGTGTGTGAGTGCGCATGTGTTGAGTTACGTGGAATAGTTAGTAATATCAAATACCTTGCAGCTTAACCCTCTCAGACATATGTGCATGAAAGGGTTAAGGGGAGGTTTTTAGTTTGGTCCCTAGATATCCTTCAAGCTTAAGATTACACCCCCTTGAGCCTCTTTCAAGATAAATTTGTAAATTTTTCGGTAGAAAAATGTCTCGGCTGAAAGCCGGTTCCTCTTAAATTACAGGCTCGCTATCGCTCGCTAGGATAAAATCGACACCTAAATGGCACGAAAGGTCTTAAAATTGACAGAAATGGGTTGAAAGTTCTTAAAATCGTCAACATAATGGGGCAAACGTCTTACAATTAGAAACACAATGAGACTAAACATGAGGGAGAAAGGAGTGAAGAAAAGAGAGAGAGAGAGAGATGGGGAGGAGATATAGCAGACAAAGGTAGGACGGAGAGAGAGATAGAAGCTCAGTAGGGGAAGGAGAGAGATGCATACAAAAGCTCAGTAGGAGAGAGAGAGACAAAGAAACTCAGTACAGGAAGGGGAGAGAGAGACAGAGAGACATATAGGAGCTCAGTACTGGAAGGAGAGAGAGAGACATAAAGAAACTCCGTACAGGAAGGGGAGAGAGAGACAGAGACATATAGGAGCTCAGTACTGGAAGCAGAGAGAGAGACATAAAGAAACTCAGTACAGGAAGGGGAGAGAGAGACAGAGACATATAGGAGCTCAGTACTGGAAGGAGAGAGAGAGAGAGAGAGAGAGAGACATAAAGAAACTCAGTACAGGAAGGGGATATACAATATAGCAGCTCGGTAGGCCTATATATCCCTCACTGAGTCTGTGTACCTTTCCAACCAGCCATAACAAATAACAACCCCCCCCCCCCCCCCTAACCTAACCCAGTGGCTGGCAACGGACTAGAGAGAGAGAGAGAGAGGGGGGGGTCTGTTGAGAGCAGATACCTTTTTTAGAGAGAGAGAGAGAGTGCAAAGGTCTCAGTGTTGTCAGAAAGGATTAAGTTGTGCATTAAAAGTTAAGGGGGGATGGTTCACTTTTTGGTCGATTTTTGTCATGTATTAATTATTATTTTTTAGTTTCCTCCCTAGACCTCCATCAGTTTTAAACAATAAATAAATAAATACAGTATATAACATCCATTAGATCCCCCTTCTATAATTTGTACATTTATCGGTAGAAAAAATGTTTCGGCCGAAGGCCGGGTTTAAAAAAAATACAGGCTCAAAATTCGCCAGGAAACAAAATCGACACCTAAAATGCACGAAAAGTCCTAATATTGACAAAGAAATGGGGCGGAAGGTCTTAAAATCGGCAAACTAATTGGGCAAACATCTTAAAATCTGAAAACTAATGGGGCTAAACATGAGGGAGAAAGGGATCTAGAAACCCTTAACAATGGCGTGCTAGACCCTTAGAATTACCCAGAGGATGACCAGCCTCCCTCCCTCAGCACTACTGGACGTATAAAGGGCAGAAGGTGAAGGTGAGGGTATTGAGGGATAAGCCTTTAAAACGGCAACTCTTATCTACATTCTACTTTTCCCTATGTTTCTGAAGTGTAGAGAGGGGAGAAGGGGTGTTGGGGAGAGAGAGAGAGAGAGAGGAAGCTGTTGGAGTGGCTTGGTTATGTGTTATTAGTCTGTATATGAAGGTGAAGCTCTCCCAGGGTTACACCATCAACATTGCGCAATACCGCTAGTGTAGTCATCACAACACCGCTATAGTGTAGTCATCACAACTCGCTAGATAGTAGGAAATGCAAGTTATCGCTAGACGAAGTATTGGGATTTATAGTTTATCGCTCTGAAAGGCTCAAATATTCCGAATTTTGCTAGCATTAGGGTCGCTAGATTTCTATAACTGATGCTAGATCAAACTAAATACCTCTAGATCTAGCGGTAAGTAGAGTCATTGGTAATACTGGGTAAAGCTCTAGTCCGCTCTCCCACCCTTACACCCCGGACGCTGACAATGTAACCAAAGGCTGTGGGAAATATCGCTCATTTAGAAAAGTCCAACTTCCCTTGTCAGAATGAACGCGGAGCCCCCTGCTGCCTGAGAGAGAGAGAGAGAGAGAGAGCTGGTGGGTGGCGCATGCGCATCATGGCGCCAGCATGACGCCCAGCGCGCTCACTTCGTTCAAGGAAAACTCACCACTAAATTGTTTATTCACTAATGCTCTCTAGCAATTAAACAAAATATCGATATATAAAAGTAATTGGGTTAAGTTAACATGTGTAGTGAAGTAGAGGTTAAATGAAAGTCAGACAAGTCACAGTTAGTTCACTGACTTCAGTCAAGAACAAAGAAAGTCGAAGAAAACAAAGAAAGTAAACTAACTAATCTATAGAATATTCTAGCTAGATATTTACCAGGTTGCCACCCTTTCTGTTTGGATATGTATAACTCTTAGGACCAATGTGTGTAGCACTTATCTAGCACATTCCTCATTATTCACAATGTTGGTTAGTAAACAATAGCAGGACGGTGAACGAACACAAAGAGGGGGTTTGATACCAACAGGAAGTGGGTGTGTGGGCGTGTATGTGTCTTCACGTATTCACCACTTACTACAGCTTGTACAAATTAAATTATAATTTTTAAAGGTCATCACAACATAGCTGATGCTCAAAATTAAGTATTTAATACCTAGATTCACTTAAAATATTGCACTGACAGGTCTGTAGACTATAAAATATTGCAGGGTGTTTGATAAATGCCGTGACACATGTTTTAGGCACTTTTCGACAGCTGAAATGAGGCATTTTTTCTACACGTCTTTAGCTAAACCCGAGCGAAAAGTTTCAGCGGCGATCATTTTAGAGACATTGAGCGCAACGAGAGAGAAAACTCCGTTAAAGTTCGGTCAGCTCTAGTTACCGGCTACCACGCTGGGGGGCGGTACGCGCAACACACTAAACGCGCTCCGTCGCTCGCACCGCATTTCTAGTTTGTTCTAGATTACTTAGCGTGATGAAATTATAACGCTCTAGAATCGTATAACCTTGTAATATTAATTTCATAAATTAGATTGCGACAGCAACACCTTGATATGAGCGTCTCAAGATATGTCATTAACGTGATTCATAATTTGCTATTAAGCTTATGCTATTTGCTAAAGACATGCATTACGACTGGCTTTTACTATCAAGGTTAGAGTATTATATATTGATGCTTGTATATAGATTAATGGAGTATTGATACTATTGTATGGTTAATAGGCCATACTATAGGGTACAGGTAGAGGGAGAGAATCAGAGGGTGTGTTGCGCGGACGGCCAGTGACGCCAAGGTAAAACGCCGGCATTTCTGTACAAAGTAACATTAGTTCTGAAAGTACACAAAGCACACCCTCTCAACCCATTCCCTCGACATATGTAACCGGTATATATGTGTTAGAAAGAATACATATGAGCCTAAACATCGTAATTTCACAAATAATGGTTAATATGAAAGCCGCCTTGTCACTATCGCGGCATAAGTATGCACGAACGTATTGATTCGTAGTTATATCGGTACGGTAAACTAAACTAGCATTAGGTTTATCAAAATAAGGGAGAATAGTAAGTAATATAGGTTTATTTTAGCATAAATAGGAGGATATGCGCGAGTCGGGGGGCCGGAGCGAGGCTAGCATATGCCGGTCCCCGTGTGAGCCAAGAGCGGCAGCGAGGGTAGCAACGTAGCCGTTTTCTCTAGCACCAACGTAAGAGAAAACGTAAATATTAAATGAGGAGCTAAAGGAAAATAGGTGATGACATTTTAGCCTAACGGGAAAATTTATAATTAAATAGAGAACAGATAGTATAAATCGACATGGATATTCCTAATCAAGCTGAACATAGAACACTAGGTATTTAATGACTAGAAGAAGTATACAGTATATGGGAAATATTGGAGTATCGAGCCTGAAGTCTAAATGTAAAACAGATGGTTCTAGAAAACAGCCAAATATAATTTGTTGTGGGAGTAAACTCATATTTTCCACCCTACGAAACAAATCACGAAAGTTAGAAGTGCCTGGTTTATAGATAAGGGGAGATAACCTGAATTTCGAGATTTAAAGAGGAAATTACGAAATATTTATATGCGTCCACACAAACCGGAAAATAAGTGCAGGAAGCATTACTCAGAACAGCGATGCCCATATGTTCATTAAATCTACAATTCTGCTAACTCTGCCAGTGGAAAAACACACACAGAAAACCGCAGACTCGGGGTTAGTCTGAACACTTAAAGTTAGAAGTGCTTACGCAGATAATTCGACATAACAACCCCATTGGATCACGAAGTAGTCACGTGAACCGCGCATGTCAGCTCGTCTCATTATGATTCTCCCATTTTTGTTCAGGGACTTTCTAATTCAACTTGGTCGTAATGAGGGATTTTGAAATGTTATGCACGGCTCAGTTTCGAAATTCACACTCAAAATAATTTATGAACGTTGTCTCTAGCTTTCGTCTCTTTCCGTTGGAGTTGGGACTGCGTGGTGGTGTGCGCATGTGTGTGTATGAGTGAATCGTGTGCGTGCGAACGGTATGTGTGTGTGTGTGAACGGTATGTGTGTGTGTGAACGAAGGGTGTGTATATGTGTGTGTAGCCTAATGTTCTTATTTGTCTTCCTTATTAATGCTCCGAGCCATACGCAAGCTACTTAAATGTGTATGTGTGTGATGTATAGTCTGTATGTGTGTAACCTATAGCCTAATGCTATTGTTTTCTTCCCTATTAATGCCCAGAGCCATACGCAAGCTACTTACTGGGATTACAGGTGTTTTGTGAGCTGGGCAATGCTTGTTTTTGTTTTATTATTTAGAGAGACTAGTGCAAGTAAAGCCAGCGGTTACCCAATACACTAAACGCAGGGCCGGCCTACGCAAGTGCTGTATAAATACGGTGGATGTGCATGTCACGTTTGTCATTCATAAACTCAGGGTGACTTAGCAGAAATATGTTTTTGTAAGAGTGTGTGTGGAAATTAGATGACCATGGATGCGTGTTGTGTAGGCCTATACATACCAAAGTTAATAATAATAATAATAATGTTTGTATTATGTCCGTAAACTATTGATTGGATGAGTGTGCTAATGATTGTGAAAGCTAGAAAAGTATATTAAATATATGCACAACTGTGCATGTTTGTATGCGTGAGCAGTGTGAACACATGTGAGCAAGTATTTAAGAGTATATGCTAGAGTGCATGTGTGTGCTAGTGGCGCGCGCGGGAAGGCCATGTGTATGTACCATCGATGTATGTGTATGTGAGTGCATGAGAACCCATATGTGAGTGTGTGCCTCTAGTGTGTGTGTGTGTGCGCCTCTAGTGTCTGTGTGTGCGCGCTTCTTAGTGTCTGTGTGTGCGTGAGCCTCTAGGGTGAGAGAGAGAGTGTGTGTGTGCGTGAGCCTCTAGGGTAAGAGAGTGTGTGTGTTACCCCCAGCATCAATACCACCACCACCACACCACACTTCTTCCTATCCACCACATGGCCCTCTACCATCCTACCATTCTCAATAAATAAAATAGCCCACAAGTAGACTACCTTTATAATAATAGGCAGAGGTCTAAATTTACCCGCCCTATATAGTAGGCCTATAATTATTACCCTAACTCAAATTAATCAACGTTTCAGAGTAATTACGATGCATTAGGCAACTTACACGATCTCGATAATCCCCATTGGTAGTTTGTATTTGTATTGGATATGCTATGATAGGTTTGCAGTTTCGTCGCTGCAGCATTATTTCAGCCACTTCAGCTCTAGTTATGACCGTAGGATAACATAATTTAACATCAATTTCCCACATTATTACTCTCGCTCTAGCACATACCAGCCAGCGTATGATGTTATTGTGTGTTTATCATACTCGGATACTGAAATATAATGGTGAAAAGTGCGCCAGGGAGCATTACGCGAAGTAGTTTGGTAACTCCTAGCCTCACCGCTTTTGAAAGGAGGAAAAATCGAGTGGACTTGACGCATGCGTAGTGTGAGGCTGTTCCTTTAACCCTAACATTCCTCTTTAACTCACTATAACTAGTACATATAGATTTATATATAGTTCACTATCTATAGTTTAGTGTAATAAAGTGCAATTGAAAGGAAAATGCTTATAAATAACACGATTTCGAGAAAGCAATTTTCTGATCTCAAACGATAATATTTGTGTTTAGAAAGCTATTTGTGTGATTACGATAACAACTAGTGAACTAAACATCTCTAGTGAAACAATGCAAGTAGTTATCTAGATTATTTAACATTCGAGGTTGAATTAAGTTATGAATCAATAGTTTGCTTATATCGTATTTTCAGTAATCATCGTACACATGCCACCCACCCGGTGTGAACGATAATATTTCACTCGATTCGTCGGTTTTCCAGTACTCTTCGCTAGTAATCATCCGCCTCCATGAAATATGCAGCATGCCGACTTGTCAGAGCTTATAGGCCGAGTCACACGATGCATTTTCGGCGATTTTTCTCGGCAACTCAAGTATGAAAGAAGTGAAATGTAGTTTTATAAGATGTTCGCTATCTATGGTACTCTAACTTCAATGTCAAATTAGAGGCTTGCTATCGCTTATCAGGAATAAATCGACAGCTAAAAGGCACGAAAGGTCTTAATATTGATAATAAAATGAGGCGAAAGGTCTTAAAATCGCCAAACTAACGAAACGAAAGTCATTAAACCTCAAAACTAATAAGCTAAACACGAGGGAGAAGGAGGTCCATATTATTATTATTATGAACGCGAAAGAGCCCCGAAATATTGCTAGTAGGAAATTGCTGATCGAATGCTGCCGGAAAAAGCGCGCGTGTGCCTCCCCAGCCAGCACTCCCTCAAAAGCAGACGTAGCGGTAATGACGCCATAAAACACTTATCTAATTCTGATCTAGCTACTATTTCCAATTGGAGTAGAGAAAACCTTGTTGCATTTAATGCTTCCAAGACTCAATTTATCCATCTTACTACCCGTCAGGAACCTCCAGAGGACTATCCCTTATTCTTCAACAATACAAAATTCAACCCTTCATCTTCTCTCAATGTTCTCGGTGTCTCTTTCTTCTGCTCTCACTTGGAAGGACCATATTACCAGTCTTGCTAAGGCAGCCTCCCAGAAGCTGGGTGTGCTCAACCACCTCAAGGGGTTCTTTACCCCAGCGCAGCTTCTTGCTCTCTACAGGGGCACAGTGCGTCCTTGTATTGAGTATTGTTCACATGTGTGGGGAGGATCCTCTCACACCACGCTCCTAGACAGAGTAGAAAGGAAAGCCTTTCATATCATTAACTCCTGTCCACTCACCAACTCTCTGCAATCTCTCTCTCTTCGCCACAATGTTGCATCTCTCGCTATTCTATCGCTACTACAATAATCAGTGTTCCTCGGAGCTTTCCCAGTGTATTCCACCTCCTCTACGTAGGGTACGTAGTACTCGCCTTGCAACACAATCCCACCCCTACTCTGTGCAACTCTCCAACCCAAGAGTGAAACGCTATTCTCAGACTTTCTTCTATTCAACTGCTGAGCTCTGGAACTCTCTTCCAGAATCAGTTTTTCCCTCTTCCTATGACTTAACCCTCGTCTAGCGGGGGGTTTTGGGCTATTTTGGGCATATTCAGGCCCTCCTGAATGATCAATCAAGTATCTGCATGAAAAGAAATTTATTCAGCAAAAAACTAGGTGCTACAAGCTTCAAAATGAGACCAGAACGAGCTACGTAGCACTCGTCGTTTTCATGCAGTGCTACCACTAACATGGGAGTTTAGCGTATAGCGGCATATTTTTTCCAGCTACGCTCACTACTGGCTACAATGCCGGCCTCTCGAGAACAGAGGGAGCGTGAGTCAGTGGGCGGCGGTAAGCCCTGGGTGTCGGCCGTGTGGCCTGCTGCGCTCCCGGCCATTTGCACTCGATTTTAACCCTTTAAAAGCCTTAATAATGCTCCTAACTTGCTGCTTTTTAGATACAGACTTAAGTCGGGCCCCGCTCTTAAGTGTTAAATTGCTTCAAACTCCGTGTGTCCAGGCATTTTAGCTCGAACGTCCCTTGATTTTGGCCCTGTCACTTTCAACTCTGGGGGAGGCAGTCGCTGCAGGCAGTTATGCCTTTTGTCTTCCTCATTCACATAGAAAAAAAATATATATATATATATATATATAGCCGTAAAATCAACCCCTTCAGTACCGGTGACGTCCTTTTCCGCATATTCTGGCAACTGTTAGGCAACTTTATTCAGCTTAGGAAGGACGTCTATAGGCCTACCCATGAAGAGGCTGCTACAGACTATCTCGATTAATCCTTTTAGCTAACATATATATATCCTTGCTAATTAAGCTTCCTGAAATCGTCTAAATGCAGCTGAAATACAATTAATAAAACGTCCCTGGTACTGAAAGGGTTAATTCTGAATGGACTGGGGTGGTTTTGGAGCGATAATTTTCCTGGAAGTGTGTTGGGGGGGGGCATGGTATGGTTTGTTGTTGTTTACGTTGTTGTAGTTCCCCAGACTGTCCGGCCGAGGAGTCCCGAATCCGGTTGACCAAAGCCGCGCCAGATGCCCGGGAGGGGATCCTCAGCCCACGGGCTTGTACCCCCGGTGCAATGCCCCCACCGTCTGTAACCCCCTTTGCAGTGCCACCCAATCGGGTGATCTCGCCAGCACCTAGAAGTAAAATTAGTACAGGTAAAGAGACAGACAGAAACGGCTTGGAAGAACACTGATTTTTGTAATAGCGATAGAAGAGTGAAAGAGATGCAACATTGCGGTGTGTAGAAAGAGACTGTAGGGAACTAGTAAGAGAAAGTGAGTTGACGAGGCAAAATGCTTTTAACTCTACTTGTTATACCAGGTTTTTACTGGGGTTGTATTGACTTTATAGGTAGATTCTTACTAGATTGGAGAAGATGAGAACACACAAGAACACACGCACGAAGACAATAGAGGATAATATACCACAGAGTACAAACATAGATTATTCTTATTCACACAAATCATATAGGTAGAGGTGCAATTTTACATAGACATGGATAGGTTATATATAACAGCATGGTTGAGGATCCTCCAGGTGTCTCAAGGGGAAGATATAGGCAGGTTCCGACGATCTCTGAAGACTTGGCTGCCTGATATTCCCTAAGACGTCCTGATCCGTGGTGGTTATCCTGTCTTGTGACGGTGACAGAAGGCAGAGGAGGACTTCCTTGTAGATCTTCTGAAGACTGTAGATGTTGGGGTCTTACATAAAAACGAGCCGTTTCACCAGTGTCCTACGCTCTCGTATCATGGGATTAAAGTAAGGAGCCGTTTCACCAGTGTCTTACGCTCTCTCTTAAAATCCAGACCTAGACTTCTATGGGAGTCTTTGCAGGAACATATGTTGGAATTTTGGGAGGATTTTTACGAGCACGAGCCGTTACACCAGTGTCTTACACTCTCGTATCGCAAGGACTAGGTAAGGAGTGGTTTCACCAGTGTCTTACAACCTCCACTACTAAAGTCCTGACTTAGAGGGAAGCGGTTTCACCAGTGTCTTCCGCTCTTCCAACCAAGTCTTACTGAGGGGGTAGGTTTACTACAACTAAATCGCGTGGCCAGTGCTGCATACTCGAGTTATAGTATTTCCTATATCGAGGCAAAGTGCTCGATGTTGGGTTGCACCAGTGTGGCCCAACAAGGATACGTGTAAATCCTTGGTATCTTCGAGAAAAGGCGTCGAGTAGTTACATCAGTGTCTTACTCCCTCAAGGCACTTTTCTCTGATATAATCCCAAGTTTTCCAGATAATTATCTAGCCTGTTAGTACGGTCTAGAGTATCGTTCCAACTGTACTGATGATGGTTTTGGCTGGAGAGGTCTTACTAGTTTTGCCGTTACTTCGGTTGCGCATCTCTGTGTTAGAAGGGCGGTTGTGCTTGGAGGAAGGTCTATGTCGATGGAGGTAGCCCTTCTCAGGATTCGCTCCACGGCGGTGGTGTGTCTCCAGGCAAGATGGGCGCGTGGTGGTTTGGGGTTTATGAAGGATTTCTTCTCCCTGATATTTGTATGGAACCTCTCTTATTTCCCTGGTGGTGTCAGTAGATAACCTCACTGTTAGATCCTTTCCTGGGGCCGGGGGAAGTGTCGAGGTGATGCTGGCGACCTGGGCCTGACGTGGTGAGGAGGCTCTTGTGTCCTCTTGCCTTGGCATCGCAGTGACAGGAGTTGTTTTTGTCCTGGTGCTTTTATCCCCCATCTCACTACTCTTTCGAGCAGTGCGATATGGGTGGAACCTCCTCACACATGCGAACAATACTTGATACATGGGCGCAATGTGCCCATATACAGAGCAAAGAAGGGTAACCACTCTCAACCCTCCAACTATCGTCCAATTGAATTTGCTCTCATTTCTTGCATCTCTAAAGTTTTTGAAACTATTCTTAAATCAAAATTTCTTGAGCATTATCTTCCCATAACCTACTTTCAGACTGCCAGTATGGCTTCTTTAAGGGCCGCTCTACTGGTGATCTTCTTTCTTATCTTACTAACTCTTGGTCATCCTCCATTCGGGACTTCGGTGAGACTTTTTCTGTTGCGCTTGATACATCGTTAGAGTCCTTCGGTCTCTATCCCTCCATCTGTGCTTTTGTCTCTAATATCCAGCGACTCATTGCCATTCACTGGTCATTCAACCCGAGCTCTCCTCTGCATAATATACATAAACATTTCTCCCGGATGTGTTTTACTGTGTGGGAGCAACATGCATGGGCAAAATGCCTTTCATTAACATGAACTTACTTTACAAGTGAGGGAGGCTTATCAGATGCTCTGGAACTATGGTCAATAATGGGTTATCCCATCACAGCCGTCTGAAGGACTCAAGTGCCATAGATATAATTCCAACACACCGGGCGTCGGGCGTGAAGCTGCTTGGCAATAAAAATGGGAGGTGAAAGGACATGCATCATGAGATGTCCCATCCATCTCCATTGTCTTGTGCATTTAATGCATGAGCGAAAACATGAAATAGACCTCCTTAGTGGTGACAGTACAAACTGCTGCCCACATAATGTAGTGTGTGTGTATTGCCTACCATTCAGTTAATTTAGTTGATTTAGGAAAGACTCCTGTTAGTGAAAGGGTTTAGGATTGTTATATTTAATCTTGTATGTATGCATGTATGTACGGTACACAAGGAATAAAAGTCGGTCTGTTATAAATAAAATGTATTACAAAGATGTACATTACAATTTTTACAACATATATTTACGGAAACAATCTCAGCAGTCAGATTACAGACCGGACATCTCAATCTCGATGGGCGAGCTCACACGTAGGCTAGTCCACAACTTTTTGTCAGATTAGTTTCCTTGATGGCTTATTACGTACACTCGGATGCCATAGTCTAGACCACTCGTAAGATTTTGTGGACCCTGTATGTTTTGTGGACCCTGTATATTTTGTGGACCCTGTATGTTTTGTGGACCCTGTATGTTTTGTGGACCCTGTATGTTTTGTGGACCCTGTATGTTTTGTGGACCCTGTATGTTTTGTGGACCCTGTATGTTTTGTGGACCCTGTACGGTATGTTTTGTGGACCCTGTATGTTTTGTGGACCCTGTATGTTTTGTGGACCCTGTATGTTTTGTGGACCCTGTATGTTTTGTGGACCCTGTACGGTATGTTTTGTGGACCCTGTATGTTTTTCTTTATGCAATTATAACTATCTGGACTCATTTTTGGATTGAACTTGATTTTCAATAAATAGTATATACAGTTTTGTAATTGATGTACAGTATAGATAATTATATTCATATATTCATTTCCAGAGATATGCTTCCATAATTAGAAATATGTGAAGTATACATGGCCAAATAAGTGATGTCTCGGCAATAAGTATATTTTGATCAATAATTGGTAACAGCAATATCTAAAACTTTATATATTTGTTTTGTGTGAGATATACAAAAACGTTCCTACACTTACCCACCCTATCCAACATCTGACAGACATTACTACAGCACAGAGCGAGCCAAACATAACGACAGCTGAGACATGACTTATTAGCGCCACTACCCACCCTATCCAACATCTGACCGATATTACTACAGCACAGAGCGAGCCAAACATAACGACAGCTGAGACATGACTTATTAGCGCCACTACCCACCCTATCCAACATCTGACAGACATTACTACAGCACAGAGCGAGCCAAACATAACGACAGCTGAGACATGACTTATTAGCGCCTACCCACCCTATCCAACATCTGACAGACATTACTACAGCACAGAGCGAGCCAAACATAACGACAGCTGAGACATGACTTATTAGCGCCACTACCCACCCTATCCAACATCTGACAGACATTACTACAGCACAGAGCGAGCCAAACATAACGACAGCTGAGACATGACTTATTAGCGCCACTACCCACCCTATCCAACATCTGACCGACATTACTACAGCACAGAGCGAGCCAAACATAACAACAGCTGAGACATGACTTATTAGCGCCACTGTACGCAAATATTTATGTGTGGGCTAGACTATGGTATTAAGTAACACCCCGTTCTTAACATTAATCATCAATTACAAATCCCAATGCACTTATATAAACTAATGAAAGCATATGGTCCTCCCGTGATTCGAACTCGGGACACCACACCCATAACATAAGCATCTAAACCAACAGTACCCAACAAACACTACCCTTACAAAATTTTCAATAATGATGACATCAAAACGGCCTGCCTCGGAGTCCCCAGGGGGAGGGGGACCATAAATGCCCCCCTTATCAGATTTCCGCCCCCCTGTTACAGACTCCGCAAAATACCCTGAACCTCGACCCTCAACTCTTAACTATCAAATTCTGTAACATTCGAGGCCTTTTTTCTAACTTTTCTGTATCTCTTTTACCAAACCTGATTTGCTTTTCCTCACTGAAACTCGGTTGTCTAAAGCCGGTATCACACAAACGCTTTTTCCCTCGACATTTATCCTCAACACTGGTCTGGAAGCTTATGAGGTCAACATTTTAAATATTTCGGTCACCTAAATTCATCTAACATCAGTCTAGTTTCCGACTTCAGTGCAAAATATTCCAGAAATGTTACGGTACGGTACCAGAAAAATGTTGATCATCGAATGTGGACTATAAAAGCTCTCGTGTGATACCGGCTTTAGGCAATAGACAGCAAACCCTTCTCTATATCCTCATACTATCTTTATTCTCAATTCAAATCCAAAGGTGGATGTTGTGTGTACATACTCAACAATCTTACTTGCTCTTGTGTTCCTAACTTTGACTCTTCTGAATTCTCAACTTTGGCTTATGCTATCTTGTCACTCTTTCACTATATATCTGAGCTGTTTATCTCTCCCCTAATTCATACTGAATATCCAAAATTCTTTGACTATCTTACCGGTACTTCTAAAGTGGAACACATTCTATACAACTCTCCCTTCTGGAGATTTCAATATTCACCACCGCAAATGACTCCTCTCTTTTCATTGACCAGCCTGGTAAACATACCAACATCTTTTCTATCCTAAATGAACTAGAGCAGTCAGTTCAGCACCCCACCTGTATCCCGAATTGCCCTGAAGATCGGCCCAACAGTCTTGACTTATTTTCAACCTCTAATCCTTCTGCTTGCACTGTAAATCTTCTCCCTCCGTTGGGCTCCTTCGATCGTAACCTTCTCTCTTTCACCTGTCCTGTCTCTCCAGTACGGGCTTCTGGCACCCCCAGCTGGCGGCGATTGTGGCATTTTGGCACTGCAGACTGGGAGGCTCTATGGCAGTACTTCTTTGATTTCCCATGGAATAATTTTTACTTCCGTGGGCGGGGACCCTCAGAGAGTGTCTAGCGCAGTACTGAGGTAATCCTTTCGGGCATGGAAGCATACATCCCCTTCTCTTTCTCTAAAACTAACTCACAAAAATCTTGGTTTATTCACAACTGTTCTACTGCTGTCCATCGCCTTCAAACTCAAGAATCCCGTACTTTAAATGTTTCTGCCTGGAATCAAGGTAAATCTGTCCTTCGACTCGCCAAAAACTCTTTCATTAATAACATACGCTCTAAACTTTCCAACTCAAGCTCTTCCCAAGCTTGTTGGCATCTAGCCTAAAACCTCTCCAACAATTTCACTTCCACGTCTTTCCCTCTTCTTTTCCACTTTGACGGTACCACCGTCACCTCTTCCTCTGACAAAGCTGAACTCTTCGCTCAAGCTTTTGCTAAAAACTGCACCTTGGAGGATTCCAGCGCTACTTCTCCCTCTCCACCCCCATCTCAATTACTTATGCCAATTATCATAATCTCTTCTAAGGATGTACTTTCTGCACTCTCTGGGCTTAATACAGTACTAAGAAGGCGTACAGACAGGATGGTGTTTCTCCTGTTGTACTCAAAAACTGTTCACCCTGCCTAGGCAAACTGTTCACCCTGCCTAGGCAAACTGTTCACCCTGCCTAGGCAAACTGTTCACCCTGCCTAGGCAAACTCTCTCGTCTCTGTCTTTCCTCTAACATCTTTTTTTCTTGCTGGAAGTTTGCTCTTATTCAATTGTCACAAAGAAGGGTACGATAACTACTCTCAGCCCTCCAACTATCATCCAATTGCTCTTATTCAACTGTCACAAAGAAGGTTAACTACTCTCAACCCTCTAACTACTCTCAGCCCTCCAACTATCATCCAATTGCTCTTATTCAACTGTCACAAAGAAGGTTAACTACTCTCAACCCTCTAACTACTCTCAGCCCTCCAACTATCATCCAATTGCTCTTATTCAACTGTCACAAAGAAGGTTAACTACTCTCAACCCTCTAACTACTCTCAGGCCTCCAACTATCATCCAATTGCTCTTATTCAACTGTCACAAAGAAGGTTAACTACTCTCAACCCTCTAACTACTCTCAGCCCTCTAACTACTCTCAGCCCTCTAACTATCATCCAATTGCTCTTATTCAACTGTCACAAAGAAGGTTAACTACTCTCAACCCTCTAACTACTCTCAACCTTCTAACTATCATCCAATTGCTCTCATCTCTTGCATCTCTAAAGTTTTTTTAAATATTCATAATTCAAAATTTGTAAAGCATTTATCTTCCCATAATCAACTTTCAGATCGCCAGTATGGTTTCCTTAAGGGGAGGTATTTAGTTTATTCCCTAGAACTCCATCAAGCTTAAAATTACACCCCCTAGACCCCCTTTCAAGATAAATTTGTAAATTTTTCGGTAGAAAAATTGTCCCGGCCGAAGGCCATTTCTTCTCAAATTACAGGCTCGCTATCGCTCGCCAGGATAAAATCGACACCTGAATGGCACGAAAGGTCTTAACATGGGGTAAAAGTTCTTAAAATCGCCAAACTAACGGGGCGAACGTTTTATAATATCAAAAGCAATGGAGCTAAACATGAGGGAGAAAGGGGTCAAGAAAAAAATCCCTCAAGTGGAAATCTCCCCTTAATGATTTCTGATAACAGCAGATTTTTTTTTTTTCCAAAGCCTTCAAGACCCAATTTCTATCAATCCTCCGCAAGCTTATCAATTTATCTTCAACATACACAAATCAACCCTTCATCTTCTCTCAATATTCTAGATGTATCCTTCCTTTTCATCTGACCTTTCTTGGAAACATTATATTACCACTCTTGCCAAAACAGCTTTCCAAAAGTTAGGTGTGCTCAACCGTCTCCGTGGGTTCTTCGCCCATGCACAGCTTCTTGCTCTGTAACGGGGCACAGTGCACCCACGTATCGAGTATTGTTCGCATGTGTGTGGGGAGGTTCCACCCATACCGCACTTCTCGAAAGGGTAGAGCCTAAAGCATGTCGCCGCCTCATCAACTCACTTCCTCTTTCTACTTCCCTAAAATTGGTGATGGGCTGGTCTATCAGAGTGAGAACTGAGCAATCTCTGCCATACCCATAGCTTACTCTGACTGTTCCTTTTACTTATATATATTCTAGATCTCAAGTGACGGCGTCTCTTCCGTGGATTGACCTCCCAATCTACCAAGATTGGAAGCCAAAGCGTCACATTTTTCCTTTGCCCCTTAACTTTCTCTTCATAATTGCTGAGGGGCACAGGGCCCTGAGTGGGGCTTTGGTTTCCCGGGCGTTTCCGCACCCTCCTCAGCTCCCCGCCATGGAGTGGCTTCGGTCACCCATCTCTTTCACTCTTTATCACTATTACAAACAAGTGGTACGGGTGTGTGTGTATATATATATATATATATATATATATATATATATATATATATATATATATATATATATATATATATATATATATATATATATAATTTCAAATAATACATAAGGAGGTACAATATTGACACTTTGTAATATTTCTGAACTGCATTATTGAAAATTTATCTCCCATAACTCCCACAGAGATAACACAATACACATAGCCTACACATAGCCTACACACCATGTATACAGTAAATATAACATTATAATTATACCGGTACATAATTGTATATGCTAATAATACATGATAAGGTATTGTAATTTTATAATACTTCTGAACTGCATTAAGGGAGCCCACCTCGCTTTGTTTGTTCTTTCTCTCGCTCTCTCTTTGGCTTGTATCCATTCAGCCCCATTCAGCCTACTGTTGTAAGACTTTTATCCCCATCCAGATGTCAATATTTTCCTGGCGAGCGGTAGCGAGCCAGCATATATATTTTTTGTTTTGACAGCAAGCTAAATTTGTACATTTTTCGATAGAAAAATGTCTCCGGCGAAGCCGGATTTCTCCATACAATGCTGGCTCGCTATCGCTCGCCAGGAAGATATAGACACCTGGATGGGGATAAAAGTTAAAACAGTTGACTGAATGGGGCCAAATGGATACAAGCCAGGGAAAGAGAGAAAAGGAGAGAAAGATAAACAAAAAAGTCGGTGACCCGCCTTAATGTAAATATAGAGCCAATATATAAACTCTCACAGAGATAACCTAATACCGGTCCACCAATACAACCTACATTACATATATACAGTATATGGTTATAATAATTGTCACACCTATAATGGTTTTGGCACTTGACATCTGTATAACATTAACCCCTTCAGACTCTTATGATGCAGAGGTTGCCAGATTAGCAATAAGAAATGGAGTTCTCTCACTCTTATAATTACCTCTCCAAAATTAGTTTTCTGCTCACAGCGAACTCAAAGACAACTGCAGAGGTTGAAGTAACTAAACTAAAGGTTTCTAAATACCCCTGATGGTAACAAAGGCTTTAAAGTATCCCTAATAGGCTCAACACAGCTAACTCAAAGACAACTGCAGAGGTTGAAGTAACTAAACTAAAGGTTTCTAAATACCCCTGATGGTAACAAAGGCTTTAAAGTATCCCCAATAGGCTCAACACAGCTAACTCAAAGACAACTGCAGAGGTTGAAGTAACTAAACTAAAGGTTTCTAAATACCCCTGATGGTAACAAAGGCTTTAAAGTATCCCCAATAGGCTCAACACAGCTAACTCAAAGACAACTGCAGAGGTTGAAGTAACTAAACTAAAGGTTTCTAAATACCCCTGATGGTAACAAATGCTTTAAAGTATCCCTAATAGGCTCAACACAGCTAACTCAAAGACAACTGCAGAGGTTGAAGTAACTAAACTAAAGGTTTCTAAATACCCCTGATGGTAACAAAGGCTTTAAAGTATCCCTAATCGGCTGAAAATCGCGTCATATGTCGGAGAGGGTTAACATATGGGAACAGCTAGGCAATATTACAGAAAGGGGATGTCTTTTTATTTTATTCTAGCTAGATATAGACGTTTTTATGTGGGTTAGGAAGAATCTGTGGCACGGTACTTCTTTCTATCTATCTATTGCCTGACGCCGTAATCCCTGAAGGGGTGGACACGAACAAACCGCCCCCATGCACCTCTGTCCCCAGTCAGTCGACACCCCTCCTCCCAACCAGCACCGCCTTCGTTCATATACTTCCTCACTCCATCATTCCACCTCTCCTTCGGTGCACCTCTCCCTCTCTGTCCTTCCACCTCGCTCTCGTACACCCTCGTAGTCAATCTCTCGCTTTCCATACGTTCCATATGGCTGAACCATCTCAAGTTGTTCCTTTTCACACTTTCCAGCACATCCACCTCCACACCACACCACCTTCTTACTTCCTCATTCGTCTGTCTATCCCTCCACGGTACTTAAGGGGAGATCTCCACTTGAGGGATTTTTTTCTTGACCCCTTTCTCCTTCATGTTTAGCCCCATTGCTTTTGATATTATAAAACTTTTGCCCCATTAGTTTAGCGATTTTAAGAACTTTCACCCCATATTAAGACCTTTCGTGCAATTCAGGTGTCTATTTTATCCTGGCGAGCGATAGCGAGCCTGTAATTTAAGAGAAACCGGCCTTCGGCCGGGATATTTTTCTACCGAAAAATTTACAAATTTATCTTGAAAGGGACTCAAGGGGGTGTAATTTTAAGCTTGATGGAGGTCTAGGGAACAAACTAAATACCTCCCCTTAAGGGGAGAATAATTGAGATAGTACGGTATGTACGGTACCGGTAGCCTTTTAAATTGTAGTGGTCCTTCCTAAGGTGAATACAGGGTGTCCTGAAACAGATGCCAGAATACAGGGTGTCCTGAAACAGACGCCAGAATACAGGGTGTCCTGAAACAGACGCCAGAATACAGGGTGTCCTGAAACAGACGCCAGAATACAGGGTGTCTCGAAACAGACGCCAGAATACAGGGTGTCTCGAAACAGACGCCAGAATACAGGGTGTCCTGAAACAGACGCCAGAATACAGGGTGTCCTGAAACAGACGCCAGAATACAGAGTGTCCTGAAACAGACGCCAGAATACAGGGTGTCCCAAAACAGATGCCAGAATACAGGGTGTCTCGAAACAGACGCCAGAATACAGGGTGTCCCGAAACAGACGCCAGAAAACAGGGTGTCCCGAAACAGACGCCAGAATACAGGGTGTCCTGAAACAGACGCCAGAATACAGGGTGTCCTGAAACAGACGCCAGAATACAGGGTGTCCCGAAACAGACGCCAGAATACAGGGTGTCCCGAAACAGACGCCAGAATACAGGGTGTCCCGAAACAGACGTGCCAAACTTCAGGATAAGGTTACAGAAAATATTCGAAGCATAAAATGTTCTATAAGCGAAATTCCGAATTTTACTCGTTACAGAGATATTTGCCTGTTGAAAAAGGCATTTTCTTAAATATAAGCCCCATAAGGCTGGCCTAGCTGTCCCAGAGGTTACCTCATCTAACTGTAATTATTATACCATGTTATTATCAAGATATTATAACTCTGTAAGTTGCAAAATGATTATAGACATATAGACATTATAGACATCAGGGATCTGCCTGTGCTGTATTAATGTCTGTCAGATGTTGAATAGGGTGGGTACGGTAGCGCTAATAAGTCATGTCCCACCTGTCATTATGTTTGGCTTGCTCTGTGCTGTATTAATGTCTGTCAGATGTTGAATAGGGTGGGTAAGTGTAGGAACATGTTTGTATATTTCACTCGGTATGAAGAAATAAGGCTTAGATATTACTGATACCAATTATTGATCAAAACACACTTGGTGCCGAGACATCACTTATTAGCGCGACTGTACGTATTAATTCTTAAGGGGAGATCTCCACTCGAGGGATTTTTTTCTTGACCCCTTTCTCCCTCATGTTTAGCCCCATTGCTTTTGATATTATAAAACGTTTGCCCCATTAGTTTAGCGATTTTAAGAACTTGCACCCCATATTAAGACCTTTCGCGCAATTCAGGTGTCGATTATATCCTGGCGAGCGATAGCGAGCCTGTAATTTAAGAGGAACCGGCCTTCGGCCGGGACATTTTTCTACCGAAAAATTTACACATTTATCTTGAAAGGGACTCAAGGGGGTGTCATTTTAAGCTTGATGGAGGTCTAGGGAACAAAGTAAATACCTCCCCTTAACCCTTTCAACACCATGACGCCTTCTTACCTTGTATTCTGTCTTTAGTTAGACGATTATAGCCTATGCAGTTCAAGGGGAGATTTCCACCTGGAGGATTTTTTTCTGAACCTCTTTCTCCCTCATGTTTAGCCCCATTGCTTGTGAGCTTTAAAGACGCTTGCCCCATTAGTTTGGCGATTTTAAGAACCCTCGCCCCATTTCTGTCAATTTTAAGACCATTCGTGCCATTTAGGTGTTTATTTTTTCCTGGCAAGCGATAGCGAGCTTGTAATTTAAGGGGAACCGGCCTTCGGCCGGGAAATTTTTCTATCGAAAAATATACAAATTTATCTTGAAAAGGGGTCAAGGGGGTCAAATTTTAAGATTGCTGGAGGAGTAGGAAACGCACTAAAAACCTCCTCTTAACCCGTTCAATACCGGGGACGTCCTTTTCATTATATTCTGGCAACTATAAGACGATTTTATTCAGCTTAGGAAGGACCTCTAGCACTAATAAGACTTCCAACTATATCAACCAACCCTTTCAACTACCACAGATCCTTCCTAAGCTGCATACTATCGTCTAAATATAGCTAGAATAGAAAATAACACACGTCGCTGGTACTGAGAGGGTTAATAACACACGTCGCTGGTACTGAGAGGGTTAATAACACACGTCGCTGGTACTGAGAGGGTTAATAACACACGTCGCTGGTACTGAGAGGGTTAATAACACACGTCGCTGGTACTGAGAGGGTTAATAACACGTCGCTGGTACTGAGAGGGTTAATAACACACGTCGCTGGTACTGTACGAGTTAATAACACACGTCGCTGGTACTGTACGAGTTAATAACACACGTCGCTGGTACTGTACGAGTTAATAACACACGTCGCTGGTACTGTAAGGGTTAATTAATAAAACACGTCGCTGGTACTGTAAGGGTTAATAAAGACGTCGCTGGTACTGTAAGGGTTAATAAAGACGTCGCTGGTACTGTAAGGGTTAATAAAGACGTCGCTGGTACTGTAAGGGTTAATAACACACGTCGCTGGTACTGAGAGGGTTAATAACACACGTCGCTGGTACTGAGAGGGTTAATAACACACGTCGCTGGTACTGAGAGGGTTAATAACACACGTCGCTGGTACTGAGAGGGTTAATAACACACGTCGCTGGTACTGAGAGGGTTAATCATTTGTCTGTGTTGCTGGTTGTTCTGGATTTGTCTGTGTTGCTGGTTGTTCTGGATTTGTCTGTGTTGCTGGTTGTTCTGGATTTGTCTGTGTTGCTGGTTGTTCTGGATTTGTCTGTGTTGCTGGTTGTTCTGGATTTGTCTGTGTTGCTGGTTGTTCTGGATTTGTCTGTGTTGCTGGTTGTTCTGGATTTGTCTGTGTTGCTGGTTGTTCTGGATTAGGCCACATAGTTTGAGGAATATAATGGTTCCAACTGCGATTCTAAACTTCCCTTTGAGGTGACACTCCCATCTCATTCTTAGGATTTCCACCCTTATCAGTTTATAGAAAATTATCGATACACTCCGTTTGCATTACTCCCACGACAAGGCCATTATGTTAATTTGTATATTGGGAATTATCGATACCGGTACACTCCGTTTGCATTACTCCCATGGCCAGCCCAGTTTGTTCCTTTGTTTACTGACACTCGTGTTTTGTGGAAGGCATTAGTAACTTTTTCATACACTAACATTCAAAGTCATTCAACAAACCACCTCGTTTATGCCATAGTCCACAACCACTTTTCTATTCTTGTATTTTTCTGAACCTCTCAATATTATTTGTTTTTTTCTTATATTTATCATCTCCAGTTAACTTTTAGGCACTTTTGGGTGTAGTCGACTAGGGTGGGTGGGATGGAGGTAAAGGGTGGGTGTGTGGGTTGCCCCCCACCGTCAACCTCCCCCCTGGCACCAAGTTCGAGCCCCCCCTGGTTTTGCCACAACCTGGGTACTGCGATACGCCGGGGCCACCGCGACGGGCGTGGGCAGTGTTCGGGGGAGCGGGGGGCGACTGGCGGGGGGGCGCTTGGGCTGGGGGCACATGGGGGTGGTGCGGGAGGAGGAGATAGGCCGGGGGTGTTGCCTCCAAGACCCGAGCCACCCTGGACAGCGCCACCCCTACCGGATAGTACCCCAGATAAGGTGCCGATAGACCGGTCTGGAAAGGCAGGCCTGGGGCTGACTGTTGTGGTGGGGGCTGGAAGGGTAGAGCGGGGACCGAGGACTGCGGGGTAAGCCAGGGTTCGCCCAACAGATCGGCCGGACTCGCAGCTGATGGGGCGAAGGCAGGGTTAAAAGTCGGGGCTGTTGGACGAACTTGTCGGACGGACTGGCAGAGGACATCGTTGGTGCCGGGCTGGGAGGTGGGGGGGTAGGCTGGTCGGAGGGGGGTGGCCACAGCATCCACTTCATCATCTTCAGTGTAGGGGTCGCCGCCGTCACTACCAACACCCGTTCCTCTTCCTCGGCTGTCCTGCAATGTAATATTTGCATTAAATTCATATCCATTAAGCCGGTATCACACGAGAGCTTTTTTAGTCAACATTCGACAATCAACATTTTTCTGGCAACATTTATGGAATAATTTGCACTGGTATCGGAAAGTAAACTGATGATAGATGAATTTACGTAACCACGATAGTTAAAAGGTTGACCTCATAAGCTGCCAGACCAGTGTTAAGCAGAAATGTTGAGGGAAAAAGCGCTCGTGTGATACCGGCGTTACTATAGTCCATTCATTATAGGTAGGACAGGCATTGTGAGCCCGAGCCTCTGTAACTCATAAAGGGCTGGAGCAAATGGGCTGTAAATGGTTGTTGTTGTTCCCCAAGCTGCCTGGCCGAACAGCCCCAAGGCCCCGAGCAAGGCCAAGGCCATAACCGAGCGCCCCCACAGAACCCTTTCCTAAATGGTAGAAATCTTAGCTTGATGACTCGTATCGATAATGGCTTATAGAAGTTAGTGGTCAAGATTGATAGCGTAATGCATAGTGTGCGGAATTTCGATGCGAGTATCCTAGGTTCCGAGTCCTTGGAGACCGTAACTCTATCTAACTCTAACCCTCTCACTCTCTCTTTATCTAATCTCTCTCTCTCTCTCTCTCTCTCTCTCTCTCTCTCTCTCTCTCTCTCTCTCATTGTCACGGCATGATAAAGGGGCGGAGTTGGGATGATGGAGAAGACATGGAGGGAAGGATCGAAGGGTATTAAGGGGAGGTCACACGAACGAGTTATGGGAGGAGAGGTCAACACAGGTCATGCTATAGGGGGGAGGGGCGGGTCAGTGAAGGTCTCTCTATATCTATCTATCTTTCTATCTAACAGTCTATCTATCTAATCTCTCAGTCTATCTATTTAATATCTTTCTCTCTGTCTAATAATATCTCTCTCTCTCTCTCTCTCTCTCTCTCTCTCTTTCTTTGTTTACCCCCAGTCCATTACATAAACAAACAAACTAATCCATACTAAGAAGAAGAAGAAAGTGATGTCTAGATTTTTTTTTTATGTGAATGAGGGAGACAAAAGGCATAACTGCCTGCAGCGAGTGCCTCCCCCAGATTTCAAAGAGTGACAGGGCCGAAATCAAGGGACGTTCGAGCTAAAATGCCTGGACACACGGAGTTTGAAGCAATTTAAGTCATAGGAAGAGGGAAAGACTGATTCTGGGAGAGAGTTCCAGAGCACAGCAGTTGAATAGAAGAAAGTCTGAGAATAGCGTTTCACTCTTGGGTTGGAGAGTTGCACAGAGTAGGGGTGGGATTGTGTTGCAAGGCGGGTACTACATACCCTACGTAGAGGAGGTGGTATACACTGGGAAAGCTCCGAGGAACACTGATTATTGTAGTAGCGATAGAATAGTGAGAGAGATGCAACATTGCGGCGAAGAGAGAGAGATTGCAGAGAATTGGTGAGTGGACAGGAGTTAATGATACGAAAAGCTTTCCTTTCTACTTTATCTAGGAGCGCGGTGTGAGAGGATCCTCCCCACACATGTGAACAATACTCCATACAAGGACGCACTGTGCCCCTGTACAGAGCAAGTAGCTGAGCAGGGGTAAAGAACCCCTTGAGGCGGTTGAGCACACCCAGCTTCTGGGAGGCTGCCTTAGATTAGTTGGTATGACATATAAGACATAGGAGGTGAAACAGAAAATAGTGGTAGAAAACAGGGGTATGATTTAGTGTTTTGGTGTTTTGTCTGATTCGGAACGGGAATATTGTTAAGGGGAGATTTCCACTTGAGGGATTTTTTTCTGGACCCCTTTCTCCCTCATGTTTAGCCCCATTGCTTTTGAGATTTTAAGACGTTCGCCCTAGTAGTTTGGACATTTTAAGACATTTTGCCCCATTTCTGTCAATTTGAAGACCTTTCGTGCCATTAAGGTGTCGATTTTTTCCTGGCGAGCGATAGCGAGCCTGTAGTATAAGAGCAACCGGCCTCCGGCCGGGACATTTTTCTACCGAAAAATGTACAAATTTATCTTGAAAGGGGGTCTAGGGGGTGTAATTTTAAGCTTGATGAAAAGTAGGGAACAAACTAAATACCTCCCCTTAAGGGGCCCACCTCGCTTTGGCAATACATGATTATTGAAACTAATGTAATTTCCATCAGTAGTACTGTATCCAACTCTGTGTACTCCCATTAGTTTATGTATGTATGTATGTACTGTATGTATGTATGTATGTATGTACTGTATGTATGTATATATGTATGTATGTAGCGTATGTACTGTATGTATGTATGTATGTAGCCTATGTACTGTATGTTCTGTATGTATGTATGTAGCCTATGTACTGTATGTTCTGTATGTATGTATGTATGTATGTAGCCTATGTACTGTATGTTCTGTATGTATGTATGTATGTATGTATGTATGTATGTATGTAGCCAGCCTATGTACTGTATGTATGTATGTATGTAGCCAGCCTATGTACTGTATGTATGTAGGCCTATGTATGTATATATGTATATACTCAGGCACATACCCCATTGCTGGAGGTGGTCGACACAAGACAGAGCCCGAACAGAAACAACATTTAAAGTTCCTATTCTCAGGGTCCGGGACCACTTTTGCGTTCCCTCCCCGTTTCTCTGTCTCGTTGAGTAGGATAATTATAAAAGGGGAGGAGGATTCCCAGCCCCCTGCCCCCAGTATAAATATGATTGGTTGAATATAGAATCTTGCTACGCTAATGTTAATCCAAAATTAATTTACTTAAAAGAACGGAGAAATTAAACTCAAACCTCTTGAAAGAATATTCAATTCACCTACTGGTGTTCTCCATAAATATAACCTTAATAGACGATTTTATTCAGATTAGGAAGGGTATATGGAAGTCAGAGGGTTGCTTGAGAGAGTCTTTACCCTTTTAATACCCTCAGATCCTTCCTAAGCTGCATAAAATCGTCTAATGATAGCCAAAATAAACTGCTAAAACGCGTCAGAGCTTCAAAGGGTTAACATGAGGAAAGGATTTAATTAATGTTCTTTTATTTTATTTTTTTTTCAGGTCCACCCAGCCCAGCCCCCCGGAGAGACAACAAAGGCTAAGGTCGAACCGCTACCTTATTTTCTGCAACCCAGGTGGACCAGGTTGTACACTCATCCCATAATAATTACAGGCTCGCTATTGCTCGCCGGGGAATAGTCGACACCTAAATGGCACGGACAGTCTTAATATTGACGAAGAATAGGGCGAAAAGTCTTAATATTGACGAAGAAATAGGGCGAAAGGTCTTAATATTGACGAAGAAATAGGGCGAAAGGTCTTAATATTGACGAAGAAATAGGGCGAAAGGTCTTAATATTGAAGAAAGAGGGCGAAAGGTCTTAAAATCGCCAAACTAATGGGGCCAACGTCTCAAAATCGCCAAACTAATGGGGCCAACGTCTTAAAATCTCACAACTAATGGGGCTAAACATGAGGGAGAAGGGGACCCAGGAAACCCACTACTGTGTTTGAAGGATATACTTAAGGGGAGATTTCCACCTGGAGGATTTTTTTCTGAACCTCTTTCTTCCTCATATTTAGCCCCATTGCTTTTGAGATTTTAAGACGTTCGCCCTAGTAGTTTTGACATTTTAAGACATTTTGCTCCATTTCTGTCAATTTTAAGACCTTTCGTGCCATTAAGGTGTCATTTTTTTCCTGGCGAGCGATAGCGAGCCTGTAATCTACCGAAAAATGTACAAATTTATCTTGAAAGGGGGTGTAATTTTAAGCTTGATGGAGGTCTAGGGAACAAACTAAATACCTCCCCTTAAAGGAGGATGGGCTTAACTATTTGTTAATTTATACATATTTGTGGTGTGTAATGGTTAGTGTTTTAAACAAGCAGTGTGTGATAACCCAGGTTCGAATCCCGGTGGACCACATAATGATCGGCTTTCATTAATTCCATTGGAGGGGTTTGGTGTTGTGGTGAAATTCATATAATATAGATTATTTTATACTTTCTTCCCTAGACCTCCATCAAGCTTTAAACCCCCCCCCCCCAGACCCTCCTTCAAAATATATTTGTACATTTTTCGATAGAAAAATATCCCGGCCCAAAGTTCGGTTCCTCTTAAATTACAGGCCAAATCGACGCCTAAATGACACGTAAAGTCAAACTAGTGATTATATAAATGGGCCGAAACATCTTAAATTTGCCAAATTAATGGGACAAAAAATCTTCTAATTTGAAAACTAATGGGGCTAAACATGAGGAGATAATCAAATGAACACCTGTCCAAAATGGGTTGCGGAAAATAAGGTGGCGGGCCCCGTTGCCATGGAGACCGAGTTAGCGTCCTCGGCCAGCTGGTGGTCACGTGATGTAAACAATCCATCTCCAGGCGTTGCGAGGGGGAAGGGAGCGAGGCAGTTCAAGGGTAAGAAACTAATTATTTTGATGTCCTTTAAGGGGAGACGGACTGGTTTTTTTTGTTTTTTTTCTAGTAATTCACGTATTTCTTTATTTCTTAGTTTTCTCTCTAGACCTCCATCAAGCTTGGAAAAACACCCCCTAGACCCCCTTTCAAGATAAATTTGTACATTTTTCGGTAGAAAAATGTCCCGGCCGAAGGCCGCTTCCTCTTAAAATTTCAGGCTCGCTATCGCTCGCCAGGAAATAATTAACACCTAAATGGCACGAAAGGTCTTAAAATTGACAACGAAATGGGGCGAAAAGTGTTAAAATCGCCAAACTAATGGGCCGAACGGCTTATAGTCTCAAAACACTTGGGACTTAACACGAGGGAGAAAGGGGACCAGAAAATCGACCCATCTCCCCTTGACCTCAACAGTCCATCAGCCTCACCTTAAGGCGGCGTTACACGATGTTTTCATTAGCTAATTGTTTTTCATTTTTTTCATATGGTAATTCTCCACGATAAATATTGCTAATGTTTTGAGGAACGAGATGATTGGATCCCAAGACAGTTAAAAGGTAAGGATTAGCACATCAATGAACACATTTCTGTTGTTATTGTTATTTAGCACATCAATGAACACATTTCTGTTGTTATTGTTATTTAGCACATCAATGAACACATTTCTGTTGTTATTGTTATTAGCACATCAATGAACATATTTCTGTTGTTATTGTTATTAGCACATCAATGAACACATTTCTGTTATGTTATTGTTATTAGCACATCAATGAACATATTTATGTTGTTGTTATTGTTATTAGCACATCAATGAACATATTTATGTTATGTTATTGCTGTGTTATTGCTGTGTTATTGTTATTAGCACATCAATGAACATATTTCTGTTATGTTATTGCTGTGTTATTGTTATTAGCACATCAATGAACATATATTCTTTATGTTTTCAGGTGGTGTTTACATACAAATTTTATCTTTTATTTTGGGGGGGTATTTATTTCTGATATATATATAAATTAATATCAATATTTTTATTTTTTTTTATTTTTATATTTTTTTTTGCGAGGGGGGGTATTTATTTCTGATATATAAATTAATATCCAATTTTATTTTATTTTTTGGGGGGTATTTATTTCTGATATATATATAAATATTTGGGGGGTATTTATTTCTGATATATATTAGTATCCAATTTTTTATTTTTTTTTTTTTATTTTATTTTTTTTTTCTGATTTATAAATTAAAATCCATATGAAAATTAGTTTCAATGCATGTTTTTCATTGGTCCGAGGAGAATGTGAGCCAATAATTGATTCCTTTTCACGAAATAGGTACAGTACAACTCATCTTAGGTTCTACGGTACTGTACTGTAGGCTATTTGCAATTACATATTTGCAATTACATATTTGCAATTACATATTTTATGATTAAATATGTGTGGTTTGTGGAAGGAGGAAACTGAAGGTGAACGTCAATAAAAGTAAAGTAATGGTGTGTAATAGGGGAGAGCATAGGGTGAATCTAGATGTGAGGCTGGATGGGGAAATATTGGAACAAGTAGAGTGTTTTAAATATCTAGGAGGAACGATAAGCAGGAGTGGAGGTATGGAAATGGAGGTAAAACAGAGTGTGTGAAGGAAGGAAGGTTTTCGGAGCAATGGGAAGTATGTGGAAGACTAGAAATCTCGGAGTGAAAGTAAAAAGTGCAATGTATCAAGGAATTGTTGTGCCAACAGTGATGTATGGGGATGAGACATGGGCTCTGAAGAAAAAGGAGAAAAGAGGGCTGGATGTGATGAAGATGAGCTGCTTAAGGAGTATGTGTGGAGTTACTCGTAGAGACAGATTGAGGAATGAAGAGATACGTAGGAGAGTGGGGCAGCCAGAGTGGACAGAAGGGTGCTGAGCTGGTATGGTCATGTTGAACGAATGGGAGATGAAAGGCTTACAAAGAGAATATGTGAGTCAGGTAGAAGGAGAGATAGAAGGGCAGGAAGACCCCCATTGAGATGGAGAGACTGTGTAAGAAAAGCTTTGGATGATAGAGGAATGACTATAGATCAGGCAGGGGAAGTGGTGGTGAACAGGAGTGAATGGAGAATGCTTGTGAATAGTTGAGTGAACACGTGGTCATTTGGAGTAAGGGGTCGGGCGCAAGTTGGACTAGATAATAGTCCATCAGGCGCCTGGCCCGGGGAGACGATTAATATGAAGGGTGCGCCTGGAAGTGTGGTGGGAGGGCATGTGGCTTTGGCTCCGCTGCATGTCTGCCTGCCGAGATTGGAACCTCTCCGGGTGGTCGGGGGCCGGGGGAGTGCTGGAGCGACCTTGGTGACCCTGGTCTCTGGGTCTTCTCCTGGGTGACCTGGATGTGTGTGAGTTTGTGCTTTTTATCTGTGTTTATTCGTTGTTTTATGTTGTTTTCCCTGTTCTTGCTCTGTCTTGAGTCGGCTACCCCCAAAATGGGGATTGGGCCTGAGCATATAGATAGATAGATAGATAGATGATTAATTATTATTATTATTATTAATATTATTGTTGTTATTTTAACGGCGATTCCGTGTCTACAAAGATAATCGCCGGTAACATTGGGTGTGCAATATTGCACTTAATACACCACCGTCATATGTATCGTCGTAACATTGATATTGTCGTGTTTTATGCTCTATATAACCACCTAGCATTCGTTAGTGACACGTAGGGTTACACTTACACACACACACACACACACACACACACACACACACACACACACACACACACACACACACACACACACACACACACACACACAATAGAGACGTTCACATAGGTAAATGGCAACTAGTTCAGCCATGCAAGATGTACTGAAGCCAAGTGATAACGAAAGAAATCCAACCAATGACACTAAAATACATAGATTTAATTTAAGTAAAGCTATTTCTTATCCCTGCATATAGATTTCTTTAGTCAATAAAACTATCTATCTATATGATAATCTAATTTTACGCATGCATTTGAAAGCGTAGATAATTAATCCAACTATTTCTATGCAATTACACAAGCACGTAAAATGTCTCTACTGTATATTCCAATCGCCGAATTGCGAGTTTCGTTCTATAAGGAAGTTGGAGCTGTAGACAACGATATTTAGCAGAATTACCACCTTAAATTTCTGTTGTGGTGCATTTATAAATACATAAAACCCAATTAAACATACATTTATCCATCAGAAACGTACATTATTCTTGCATTTCTGTTTAATTTCGATGTTCACGGCTCCAACTTCCTTATAGCCTGAAACTCGCAAATGGTCAATTCTCTGCATCTACCCGAGTTACGTTAAAAATGACATACTTTGGCTCTTACCGTGCCGTGCGTGCTGCTAGCCGTGCCCATACTCAGTCGTGCCTCTCTGCCGGTGTGGGGGGCACGGCGGGGGGCTGCATCTGGGGGGCTGGGGGGTTGTACAAGGGGGCCAGGCTTAAGGGTCGTGACGGTGGTGTAGGCTGAGGCTTAGGCTGCAACAAGAGGGCATCAGTGTAATTCCAGACACAAGAAGAAGAAGAAAAGACGTAAACAAAGTAAAGAACAGGAGAGAAGACAAGAGGGTAACTAAGAACAAAGTGGACAAGAAGGAGAGTAAGAAGACAACAAGAAGATAATATTATGATACGGAAGAGGAGAGAGAGGAGAAGGAGAGGAGGGAGGGAAACTAACAAAGATAAGAAGTACAAGATGTCGATGAAGAGGAAGAAGAAAACGAAGGCTATAGAAAACGAAGGCTATAGATAGAAAAATATGGGAAACAATTAAATTCGCTTGCAAATTTAGAATGGTGATGACGATAGTATCAAGACAGATTGTGGTTATGATTAACTGTGTGTATTGTGTTTTTTAAAAGATAGTCTAGATGTCTAATTGCTCTGAAGGTATTTTAGGAGGAGATTCTATGGATAAAAACGTCTTTTTTTATTTGATTTCAGCCACACTTAGACGATTTTATGAACCTTCGGATTGATATATCGTAGGTAAAAGGATTAATCGAGATAAGCTGCAGCCTTTTAATGGGTAAACGTCCTTTCTAATCTGAAGAACATCGGTATATTATAGCTAGAGAGTGTAGTCAAAAGGAAAGCACTGGTTCTGAAGGGGTTAAGGGGAGATATCGACTTGAGGGATTTTTTTCTGGATCCCTTTCTCCCTCATGTTTAGCCCCATTGCTTTTGAGATTTTAAGACAGTCACCCCATTAGTTTGGCGATTTTAAGAACTTTCGCCCCATTTCCGTCAATTTTAAGACCTTTCGTGCAATTTAGGTGTCGATTTTATCCTGGCGAGCGATAGCGAGCCTGTAATTTAAGAGGAACCGGCTGAATTCTACCGAAAAATGTACAAATTTATCTTGAAAGGGGCTCAAGGGGGTGTAATCTTAAGCTTGATGGATATCTAGAGACCAAACTAAAAACCTGCCCTTAAGAAGTTAATGTTGTGAAAAGTGTTGAGCAGAATGACTGTTTATAAAGGTGATAATTCAGAAAATGGTTGAGAAGGGTGATAGTTTGGGAGAAAGTTGATAGTTTTGGCCAAAGAAGAAATGTTTCGAGAATGGATAAGCAGAACTAGTGTGCTTGTTAAGGAAGATACATTTGAGAATGATTGAAAACTAGGTAGGTACTTGCTTTGAGAAGATGGTGACTTTGAGGGTATTTGATGAAACAGTTAATCTGATGGTAATTGGGAAGGCTATTTGTCATGATAAAGATCATTTAAGATGATTGTCAGTGAGGTATTGTGTTTAAGGGGAGATGTCCACTTGAGGGATTTTTTTCTTGACCCCTTTCTCCCTCATGTTTAGCCCCATTGCTTTAGATATTATAAAACGTTTGCCGCATTTGTTTAGCGATTTTAAGAACTTTCACCCCATATTAAGACCTTTCGTGCTATTCAGGTGTCGATGTTATCCTGGCGAGCGATAGCGAGCCTGTAATTTAAGAGGAATCGGCCTTCGGCCGGGACATTTTTCTACCGAAAAATGTACAAATTTATCTAGAAAGGGACTCAAGGGGGTGTAATTTTAAGGTTGATGGAGGTCTAGGGAACAAACTAAATACCTCCCCTTAAGCTTGATGGAGGTCTAGGGAACAAACTAAAAATCTTCTCTTAAATCTTATTGATGCGTATTTTTCTTATGTTGAATGAATAAATTAGGTTGCCGTAGTGAAGGTGGGACGGGACTTTTAAACCCGACTGTACATTAAAATATGCACAGAATATATGTGATTTACGAAGAATGGTAAATATGGATAATGAACAATGTGTCATACAAGACAATGCCCGAGGATAACATGACAATTTAAAGTATTTAATTGATGAAAGTAATTATTGGAAAACAAGATGAAGTATTGAGAGTAAATGCAATATATAAATCGATATACAGTAGCTGGATTGGTAGAGCGTTGGCCTGTTATCCGTGAGGTTGACGGTTCGAGCCTCGGGCCAGCCAGTGAGTTATTGGCAGACGTCAGTGCTGTTGGTGAACGGTGCGGTCTAGCAATCTGTGGCAACTATTCACCAAGTCCCTGATTCATCAGGGCACCCACCCTAGCCTTGCTATTCAGCAGGGAGTGTATGGTGGTAAAAACTGCATCATCATCATCATCATCATCATCATCATCATCATATATACAGTATATATATATATGAACCAAAGGTAATTCAACAGGCCACTCCTTGAAAAATAGTAAATATTTACACGAACCAATATGAATAATCGGTCTATAATAAACAATATATTGATTTAGACTCGATATTTTAGTGTGTGTGGGTTAATGAATGCAAAAGAAATGTGGAAATGGACAAATGAACGGAAGATTCTGTACGCTTGACGGAGAATATTTTGATAGATGATTAAATACGCATTGTTGGTAGTACAGTAGAGTGGGCTAGAGATGACGACATTATTTATACATTAGAGTGAGCTAGAAAGTTCGATGACTGGATACAGAAACAATGGAGAGAGAGAAAGAATACAGGAATACACAGAGCTATAGGTATTGGAGGTTGTAAATAGCATGCATGGTTCTAATATGCCAGTATGCCTCATTTTAAGAAGATCACAAATAACAACAACAACAACTTTAACCCTTCGTCAGTAGGTGCGTATCTTAGCAAGCTACATTATTTCTTTATATTAGAATGTTACGTTATGAAATGATAGAATGTATGTCAAGTCCTGTTCTGTTCTTTTATGGTATGCCCTCTTGTTGGTGTATCTCGGCCCCCTCCTGCGCCCTCAGTAGTGGCTATGTCGGCCCATTTAGACACTAGTAGGAGATCTCGGCCCCCCGTTTGATGGGTGATTTCGGCCCCAATAGGCAGCAGTGGGAGATGTCGGCCCTGTTTAATGGGTGATTTCGGCCCCGTTTGATGGTGATGTCGGCCTAAATAACGAGGAGGGGGTGATCTCGGCCCCGTTAGATGGTTTATTTCGGCTCCGATATACAGTTGATTTCGGCCCCAATAGGCAACAGTGGGAGATGTCGGCCACGTTTGATGGGTGACTTCGGCCCCCTTTGATGGTTGATTTCGGCCTAGTTAAAGAGGAGGGTGTTATCTCGGCCCCGTTAGACCGTTGATTTCGTCCAGAGAGCAATGGGAGATCTCGGGCCTCTTTGGTAGGTGAATTCGGCCTCAGTAGACGTCACTAGGATGCTTCGGCCCGTGCAGACAGAAGCAGGCTATTTCGGCCGCGGCAGAGAGTAGATTTCGGCCCCATTGGAACGCTGATTTCGGCCTCGGTGGAAAGTATTAGGAGCTTTGGGCCGATGTAGACAGCAGTAGGAGATTTCGGTTCCATTAGATTTTTTGCCAGTAGATTTCGGCTCTCTTGGACTGTAGACTTCGGCACTATACTCTGTTTCTTTTCAACTGGCAATATATGGAATCCCTCAGCAGCTGATTACTCGATACCTAATGGACAAATATCAATGTATAAGCCTCTGAACCCTATAAATACCAAGTTTATATGATTCACACCATATTTCACTACAACATTTTCAAAATTAGCTCGGGAACAGTTGAAAGCTTTAACCCTTAACTGTCGGCGCCCGGCTATAGTTGAGTGAAATAAATGTGGCCTATGTGGCGGGGCCCGGCTATAGTCGCATGCAATTTTGAATAAATGTGGCCTATGTGGCGGGGCCCGGCTATAGTCGCATGCAATTTTGAGCACATAATGTGCTCTGAGAGAGAGCGGAGCGATGGGAGGAGCGTAGGTTACCTCGTGACCGCTCGCCACGGTGGCCGTGGAGCTACTGAGATGTACTGCACCCTACTCCACCCTCCCTCACTCGTTTCACACGTAATAATGTAAGGAAATGACCGTATTTTACTGATTTTGCCCTTCGGTTGCACGATCGTTGCAAGACAACCAGTGATCGTAGAAGGATGGTTCTGGTGTCATTGGAAAGCTCATTTATCGCCCTTTCAGGGATACATACTTATATTACGCTCTGGCTCTTGTTTATGCATGAAAAAGATCACGGAAACAACCTCATTTATGGTAAAAAAAAAAAACGCTGGGCGGCACGGTCAAATATACCGCCTAGGCCGCTCGTTAAGCGTAAGTTGGATTCCCATATGGATGATATGGGCTGGGTGTGAATGGGAGTTGCCTCGTGTGGGCCTCATGGCCTTGTGCAGTTTCCCGCTATCTTATGTTCTTAAAATAACCGAGAAATCTTAATGGGAACTATGCAACTTACAGTCAACTGAAAATACACCGATTATAGGATGCACACAGACATTACGCTATCAAGACAGTATATACAGTAATTCACACCATATTTCACTACAAAATCTTCAAAATAACCGAGAAATCTTAATGGGAACTAAGCAATTTACCGTCAACTGAAAATAAACCGACTATAGGACGTACACTCGACCAAAAAACAATCTTTAAATTAACGCTCTAAACATTCTGGAAGTGGGTCGAAATCTTATGATAATACCTCACAGACTTATGTTTCATCCGATTCATTCCGTTCACACTAGATTATTTACAGCTCACCAGTGTAAAGATTGTTTGTTGGTCGAGTGTACACAGAAGTAGGATAGTTCGGTCCCAGATAGTATAGACGTGCCGAAAGCTCCCAATGCTGATGGTCTGTCTCTTGGTCTGTCTGTGGTGGGGTGGTCCACTCGCACACCTGGGGAAGTATTTGATATTGAATTAAAATTATTACACTACTACTTAAAGCTACTGCTATTACTACTACTACTACTGCTACTACTATAGGTTGTATATAGGTTGATATACTGTGTATATACCTGTTTGTATATTAACCCTTAGTCACATGAATGTAATTATGATGACTTTTTATGACGCTGTCCTAATTTCTGTAGGCTACCTATGTAATATTATATTAGGAAATATTTGTGATTGATTGATTGACTGACTACTACTACTACTACTACTACTACTACTACTACTACTACTACTACTACTACTACTACTACTTATGGAAAAACACAAACTCCAGTGAATCTCTGTAAATTGATCATTGTGGCTCGATCGGATTATTAAAACAGTTCTCCTGCATACTGTAATTGCGCCTCCTAAAACGTCCAGAATGTCCTGTCTACGATTACACACCTAGCAATTGTCCAAGCTGCTTTTAACCCACTATACCTAGGATTTAATTAGCTCAGGTGTATTTGTGAGTTATACTTGATATATATACTGTATATATAATATGTGTGTGTGGTTGTGTTGTGTATATGAGTGTGTATGTGTGTGTTTTTAATATTAATATTATGTGTATTTATTTCTGGGTGTGCGTGTGAGGATTTTCCATAGCGTGATGTGTGGTTAATGTGCACATAAACAATACACACACACACACTCACATACAGAGATTTACGTAGATTGCCACACATACACAGACACACACATGCACACATACAGAGATTGACACACACACACACACACACACACACACACACACACACACACACACACACACACACACACACACACACACACACACACACACACACACACACACACACACTAACCACACATGCACACACATAGACACTAACCTCACACACACACACACAGATTTACGTAGATTGCCATATATAAATACTAACCACACAGACCTGGCGATCCTAGCGAGGTGGTTAGAACTTAATTGTAATACAGATAGAACTCCAAATTATGAATAGTGAAAGAAAGGATAGCACAGAGAGAATGTGTGAGAGAGTGAATGTGTGTAAGAGGGAGAATGTGTGTGTAAGAGAGAGAGAATGTGTGAGAGAGTGAATGTGTGTAAGAGGGAGAATGTGTGTGTAAGAGAGAGAGAATGTGTGAGAGAGTGAATGTGTGTGTAAGAGGGAGAATGTGTGTGTAAGAGAGAGAGAGCGAGAGAGAGTGAATGTGTGTGTTAGAGAGAGAGTGAGAGAGTGAATGTGTGTGTGTAAGAGAAATAGAGAGAGAGAGAGAGAATGTGTGAGAGAGTGAGTGAGAGAATGTGTGTGTTAGAGAGAGAGAGTGAATGTGTGTGTGTAAGAGAGATAGAGAGAGAGAGAATGTGTGTGTAAGAGGGAGAGAGAGTGAATGTGTGTGTATTAGAGCGAGAGAGAGAGAATGTGAGAGAGTGAGTGAGAGAATGTGTGTGTGTGTGAGAGAATGTGTGTGTGTAAGAGAAAGTGAGAGTGACAGAGAGAATATGTGAGAGAGAGAGAAAGAGAATACCACATCTATTTCTCAGCGTATTGACTTACCCTATATAACCCAATGCGTAATATACCACACCACCCTTCCGTTTTCTGTTAGACGATTTTATTCAGATTAGGAAGGCTGTATGGAAGTCAGAGGTTTAACCCCTTCTGTACCGGTGTCGTCCTTTTAACTTTATTTATTTTATTTATTTATTTTATTTATTTTATTTATTTATTTTATTTATTTATTTATTTATTTTATTTTATTTATTTATTTATTTTATTTATTTATTTTATTTTATTTATTTATTTATTTTATTTATTTATTTTATTTTTTTTATTCAGTCAAAAATAGGCCTTCAGCAATTAACATGGGTCAGACTATCTCACTTAAGGGGAGATGTCCACTTGAGGGATTTTTTTTTTGACTCCTTTCTCCCTCATGTTTAGCCCCATTGTTTTTTTCTAATTTTAAGACGTTTGCCCCATTATTTTGACGATTTTAAGAACTTTCAACCCATTTCTGTCAATTTTAAAACCTGTCGTGCCATTTAGGTGTCGATTTTATCCTGGCGAGCGATAGCGAGCCTGTAATTTAAGAGGAACCGGCCTTCAGCCGGGACATTTTTCTACCGAAAAATGTACAAATTTATCTTGAAAGGGGCTCAAGGGGGTGTAATCTTAAGCTTGAAGGATATCTAGGGACCAAACTAAAAACCTCCCCTTAAGAGGGGTCACCCTTTTTTTTACTCTTTCTCTCCTTTTCTCTCTTTCCCTGGCTTGTATCCATTCGGCCCCATTCAGCCAACCGTTTTAAGACGTTTATCTTAATGGCACGCAAGGTTATGATATTGATCAAGAAATGGGGCGAAAGGTCTTAAAATCGACAACCTAATGGGGTGAATGTCTTCAAATCTCAAAAAACTAATGGGGCTAAACATAAGAGAGAAGGGTGTCCAGAAAACACCCCTTTAACACAATGCCCCATATATGAACGCGCTTATTACCCCAGCTCAATGAAGGTTAGTTTGATATGAGTCTGAAACGCGTGACAATAGTTAATATTTTAGGTTATTGATGGTGAGTCTTAGTTGTTGTTGTTGTTGTTTTTCCCCAAGCTGCCTGGCCGAACAGCCCCAAGGCCCCGAGCAAGGCCAAGGCCACAACCGAGCGCCCCCACAGAACCCTCCCCGCCGACCACAATAAAGCCTGGGTGACCGAAGCCACTCCACGGCGGGGAGCTGAGGAGGGCGCGGAAACGCCCGGGAAACCAAAGCCCCACCCAGGGCCCTGTGCCCCTCAGCAATTATGAAGAGAAAGTTGAGGGGCAAAGGAAAGATGTGACGCTTTGGCTTCCAATCTTGGTAGATTAGGAGGTCAATCCACGCAAGAGACGCCGTCACTTGAGATCTAGAAAATATATAAGTAAAAGGAACAGTCAGAGTAAGCTATGGGTATGGCAGAGATCGCTCAGTTCTCACTCTGATAGACCAGCCCATCACCAATGGTGAGTCTTAGTTATCTCTTATGGTGTGGGTGTGTGTGTGTGGGGGGGGGGGGAGTGTGTGGATGTGTGTGTACTTACTCTAGTTGTACTTACTCTAGTTGTATTGCTGGAGTGAGCATGCTCGTTATTTCCCGCCTCCTATATGTGTAGGTGTTATATGTATCGTTGGAATGGCTGTGGATGTGTGTGTAGTCTGTATTTTTAGCCAATTGGCGACATCGGAAACGAAGGCTTAGGGTGGATCTGTATGGTACCATTCTCACTATAGACGGTACCGTCTCGCCCGAAGGCTTAGGTAGCCCTCAGCTTTGGTGAACCATATGATACCCATCTCGCCTTGTACCATTTTTGCCAACCCCAGATGGGACGTCACAACGTCGTCCACTTATTCCAGGTACCTATTTACAGCTAGGTGAACTGAGGCTAACACATGAAAGGAGACAAGCCCAATTTGTCTCCGCCCGGCCGGGGATTGAACCCCCGACCCCTCGTGTGTGAGACGAGAGCGCTACCTACTAGGCTACGGGCTGTGTGGGTGTGTGGATGGGTGTGTGTGTGTGGGTGGGGGGGAGTGTGGGTGTGTGTGTGTATGGGTGTGTGGATGTGGTGGATGGGGGGGGGGGGGGAGTGTGTATGTGTGTGTGGTGGGGGGGGGGGAGTGTATGTGTGTGTGGGTGGGGGGGGGGGGAGTGTATGTGTGGATGGGTGTGTGTGTGGGTGGGGGGGGAGGTATGTGTGTATGGGAGTGTATGTGTGTGTGTGTGTGGTATAAGTGTATGAGTGTGTGGTGTGTGTAAATAATAAGTGTGAATGTAGTGTAAGTGTATAAGTGTGTGTGTGTTGTGTTGTGTATGTGAGTGAATATGTGGTATAAGGATATGTGGTATATACAGTATATATGTGTGTACTGTACAATCAATCAATCAACCTGTCCTATAGTAATTAATAGACCTACTTCTCACCTGTATAAGCCATAATGTGTAGGCTACCTTGTTACATCACACACCTGACAAGCCTACCCACACATTATTAAACGTCCTCTTCATCATATTTTGGCAACTATTAGATGATTGTAGTCAGCTTAGGAAGGAATAATAAGGCTTCAAACTATCTTAACCAACCCTTTTAACTACCACAGATCCTTCCCAAGCTGCATAATATCGTCTATAAATATAACACACGTCGCTGGTACTCAAAGGGTTATCTATCATTCATTATCTTGTCTACAGTATATATATATGGGCTAGTTTGTTTGATGGGCCAAGGATATATGTTGTTGTTATTTTGATTGTCTTTGTTGTTGGCGTTATTTGGATTGTTTTTGTTGTTGTTGTTGTTATTTGGGTTGTGTTTGCTGTTGTTATTTGGATTGTTTTTGTTGTTGGCGTTATTTGGATTGTTGTTGTTGTTATTTGGATTGTCTTTGTTGTTGTTGTTATTTGGATTGTTTTTGTTGTTATTTGGGTTGTGTTTGCTGTTGTTATTTGGATTTTTTTTGTTGTTGTTGGCGTTATTTGGATTGTTGTTGTTGTTATTTTGATTGTCTTTGTTGTTGTTATTTGGATTGTTTTTGTTGTTGTTATTTGGGTTGTGTTTGCTGTTGTTATTTGGATTGTTTTTGTTGTTGTTGGCGTTATTTGGATTGTTTTTGTTGTGGTTTGGGTTGTGTTTGTTTTTGTTGTTCATGTTCTTGTTTATTTTTGCAATGTTGATGTTGTTATTATTGTTGTTGCTTTGTTGTTGCTATTCTTGTTTATGTTTGCGATGTTGATGTTTGTTTTGTTTTGTTGTTGCTGTTCTTGTTTGTGTTTGCAATGTTGATGTTGTTGCTTTGTTGTTGATGTTCTTGTTTGTGTTTGCAATGTTGATGTTGTTGCTTTGTTGTTGATGTTCTTGTTTGTGTTTGCAATGTTGATGTTTTGTTGTTGATGTTCTTGTTTGTGTTTGCAATGTTGATGTTGTTGCTTTGTTGTTGATGTTCTTGTTTGTGTTTGCAATGTTGATGTTGCTTTGTTGTTGAGGTTCTTGTTTGTGTTTGCAATGTTGATGTTGTTGCTTTGTTGTTGATGTTCTTGTTTGCAATGTTGTTGTTCTTGTTTGTGTTTGCAATGTTGTTGTTGTTGCTGTTTGCAATGTTGATTTTGTTGCTGTTTTTTGTGTTTGCCATGTTGTT
>CM064494.1:12446095-12465652 GCA_032716605.1 Paralithodes platypus
AACCCTTTCAAGCTCCAAAATACATACAATTAACCCTTTCAAGCTCCAAAACACATACAATTAACCCTTTCAAGCTCCAAAATACATACAATTAACCCTTTCAAGCTCCAAAATACATACAATTAACCCTTTCAAGCTCCAAAATACATACAATTAACCCTTTCAAGCTCCAAAACACATACAATTAACCCTTTCAAGCTCCAAAACACATACAATTAACCCTTTCAAGCTCCAAAATACATACAATTAACCCTTTCAAGCTCCAAAACACATACAATTAACCCTTTCAAGCTCCATCTACATACAATTAAACCCTAAGCTCCAAATACATACAATTAACCCTTTCAAGCTCCAAAACACATACAATTAACCCTTTCAAGCTCCAAACACATACAATTAACCCTTTCAAGCTCCCAAAATACATACAGTAACCCTTTCAAGCTCCAAAACACATACAATTAACCCTTTCAAGCTCCAAAATACATACAATTAACCCTTTCAAGCTCCAAAACACATACAATTAACCCTTTCAAGCTCCAAAATACATACAATTAACCCTTTCAAGCTCCAAAACGCATCTGTTTTCTGGCTACTATTAGACGATTTTATTCAGATTAGTAACGGTATATGGAAGTCAAAGGGTTGATTGAGAGAGTCTTTATCCTTTTTAATCCCCCACAGATCCTTCCTAAGCTGCATAAAATCGTCTAATGATAGCCAAAATAAACTGCTAAAACGCGTCAGAGCTTCAAGGGGTTAAGGGGAGATCTCCACTTGAGGGATTTTTTTCTTGACCCCTTTCTCCCTCATGTTTAGCCCCATTGCTTTTGATATAAAACGTTTGCCCCATTAGTTTAGCGATTTTAAGAACTTTCATCCCATATTAAGACCTTTCGTGCCATTCAGGTGTCAATTTTATTCTGGCGAGCGATAGCGAGCCTGTAATTTAAGAGGAACCGGCCTTTGGCCGGAACATTTTTCTACCGAAAAATTTACAAATTTATCTTGAAAGGGACTCAAGGGGGTGTAATTTTAAGCTTGATGGAGGTCTAGGGAACAAACTAAATACTGGTACCTCCCCTTAAGCTTGATGGAGGTCTAGGGAACAAACTAAATACCTCCCCTTAAGCTTGATGGAGGTCTAGGAAACAAACTAAGTACTGGTACCTCCCCTTAACCTTGATGGAGGTCTAGGGAACAAACTAAATACTAGTACCTCCCCTTAACCTTGATGGAGGTCTAGGGAACAAACTAAATACCTCCCCTTAAGCTTGATGGAGGTCTAGGGAACAAACTAAATACCTCCCCTTAAGCTTGATGGAGGTCTAGGGAACAAACTAAATACCTCCCCTTAAGCTTGATGGAGGTCTAGGGAACAAACTAAATACCTCCCCTTAAGCTTGATGGAGGTCTAGGGAACAAACTAAATACCTCCCCTTAACCTTGATGGAGGTCTAGGGAACAAACTAAATACCTCCCCTTAAGCTTGATGGAGGTCTAGGGAACAAACTAAATACCTCCCCTTAAGCTTGATGGAGGTCTAGGGAACAAAATAAATACCTCCCCTTAAGCTTGATGGAGGTCTAGGGAGCAAAATAAATACCTCCCCTTAACCTTGATGGAGGTCTAGGGAGAAAACTAAATACCTCCCCTTAAGCTTGATGGAGGTCTAGGGAACAAACTAAATACCTCCCCTTAAGCTTGATGGAGGTCTAGGGAACAAACTAAATACCTCCCCTTAACCTTGATGGAGGTCTAGGGAACAAAATAAATACCTCTCCTTAACCTTGATGGAGGTCTAGGGAACAAACTAAATACCTCCCCTTAACCTTGATGGAGGTCTAAGGAACAAAATAAATACCTCTCCTTAAGCTTGATGGAGGTCTAGGGAGCAAAATAAATACCTCCCCTTAAGCTTGATGGAGGTCTAGGGAACAAACTAAATACCTCCCCTTAAGCTTGATGGAGGTCTAGGGAGCAAACTAAATACCTCCCCTTAACCTTGATGGAGGTCTAGGGAACAAACTAAATACCTCCCCTTAAGCTTGATGGAGGTCTAGGGAGCAAACTAAATACCTCCCCTTAACCTTGATGGAGGTCTAGGGAGCAAAATAAATACCTCCCCTTAAGCTTGATGGAGGTCTAGGGAACAAACTAAATACCTCCCCTTAAGCTTGATGGAGGTCTAGGGAGCAAACTAAATACCTCCCCTTAAGCTTGATGGAGGTCTAGGGAGCAAACTAAATACCTCCCCTTAACCTTGATGGAGGTCTAGGGAGCAAACTATAAACCCTTCCCTTAACCCATTGATGGAGGTCTAGGGAGCAAACTATAAACCTCCCCTTAACCTTGATGGAGGTCTAGGGAGCAAACTAAATACCTCCCCTTAACCTTGATGGAGGTCTAAGGAACAAAATAAATACCTCTCCTTAAGCTTGATGGAGGTCTAGGGAGCAAAATAAATACCTCCCCTTAAGCTTGATGGAGGTCTAGGGAACAAACTAAATACCTCTCCTTAAGCTTGATGGAGGTCTAGGGAGCAAAATAAATACCTCCCCTTAACCTTGATGGAGGTCTAGGGAACAAAATAAATACCTCCCCTTAAGCTTGATGGAGGTCTAGGGAGCAAAATAAATACCTCTCCTTAAGCTTGATGGAGGTCTAGGGAGCAAAATAAATACCTCCCCTTAACCTTGATGGAGGTCTAGGGAACAAAATAAATACCTCCCCTTAAGCTTGATGGAGGTCTAGGGAACAAAATAAATACCTCCCCTTAAGCTTGATGGAGGTCTAGGGAGCAAACTAAATACCTCCCCTTAACTATGCCCTATGTTTGATATGTGTAGGCCAGAAATCTTGAACCTGAAGGGGAGGTGGGGCGTTTGTCTGGTCCCCCTCTCTCCCTCATGTTTAGCCCCATTAGTTATTAGATTTGATGACGTTTGGCCCATTAGTTTGGCGACTTTTAAGACCTTTCGCCCCATTTCTTTGTCAATATTAAGACTTTTCGTGTCATTTAGGGGTCGATATTTTTCCTGGCGAGCGAAAGCGAACCTGTAATTTAAGGAACCAGCCTTCATCCAGGATATTGTTCCATCGAAAAATTGGCGTTTCTTTCATAATATATATATATATATATATATATATATATATATATATATATATATATATATATATATATATATATGTATATTTTTTTTGCTACTATTGCTTTATTCCAGTGTACATGTAAGTCTAGATAAAAAAAAAAAAAAAAAAAAAAAAATCTAGTTTAACTCAAGGTTAGCGTCCTGTCTGTTACCAAGGTACCCTATCTAGGCCACACTAGAAACAATCTATATCTATATATATATGTACTGTACTATGCTGGCTGCTCTCACTCACTACATGCTTTAAGGGGAGGTTTTTAGTTTGAACTCTAGATATCCATCAAGCTTAAGCTTACATCCCCTTGAGCCCCTTTCAAGATAAATTTGTTCATTTTTCGGTAGAAAAATGTCCCGGCTGAAAGCCGGTTCCTCTTAAATTACAGGCTCGCTATCGCTCGCCAGGATAAAATCGATCCCTAAATGGCACGAAAGGTCTTAAAATTGACAGAAATGGGTCGAAAGTTCTTAAAATCGTCAAAATAATGGGGCGAACGTCTTAAAACTAGAAAAACAATGGGGCTAAACATGAGGGAGAAAGGAGTCAAGACAAAAATCCCTCAAGTGGATATCTGCCCTTAAGGGGTGGGGGGGGGGGGGGGGGTCACAGGGTATATTTAATCTTTCTCTCCTTTTCTCTCTTTCCCTGGCTTGTATCCATTCGGCCCCATTCAGCCAACTGTTTTAAAACGTTTATTCCCCATCCAGGTGTCGATTTCTTCCTGGCGCGCGATAGCGAGCCAGCATTGTATGGAGAAATCCGGCTTCGCCGGAGAAATATTTCTATCGAAAAATGTACAAAGTTAGCCACCCCTTCGGAGATCACGGCGTCAGGCAATAGATAGATAGATAGATACCATGCTGTCAAAAAAAAAAAATATATATATACTGGCTCGCTACCGCTCGTCAGGAAAATATTGACACCTGGATGGGGGTAAACGTCTTAAAACAGTAGGCTGAATGGGGCCGAATGGACACAAGCCAAAGAGAGAGATAGCAAGAGGAAAAAAGGCGAGGTGGGCTCCCTTAAGGGGGGGTAGTGGGTATTTGTTGGTCTAGTTAAGCACCCCTTTGTTATCCTCTTCAATTGGTCCACAATTGAAAATATGAAATTGAGAGATTCTTTTCTTGACCCCTTTCTCCCGGCCTCATGTTTAGCCCCATTGCTTTTGAGATTTTAAGACGTTCGCCCCCATTATTTTGGCGATTTAAAGAACTTTCGCCCCATTTTTGTCAATTCTAAGACGTTCGTGCTATTTAAGTGTCGATTTTTTCCTGGCGAGCGATAGCGAGCGTGTAATTTAAGAGAAACCGGCCTTTGGCCGGGCCATTTTGCTACTGAATAATTACAAATTTATCTTGAAAGAGGGATCTAATGGATGTTTTTTAAGTTTGATGGAGGTCTAGGGAGGAAGAAATCGACACCTGGATGGGGATAAACATCTTAAAACAGTTGGCTGAATGGGGCCGAATGGATACAAGCCAGGGAAAGAGAGAAAAGGAGGAACAAAAAATGGTGACCCCTCTTAATTAACCTTTATATTCTTATGTTGATATATTTGGCCACTTATTCTTAGAAAGATCATTAAAAAATACTTAAATGATCAAATAAATAAGTCCATACCCCCTTAAATTGCTTCACACGTCTAACCTCATTTTTTTTTTTTTTTTTTTTTTTTTTCACCTCAGTCTTGTATACACTCCAGCGAGGTGTTGTGGTGTGGTGGGGGCGCTGCGGTGGGCGTGGGCGACGTGTGGGTGTAGAGGTGGTGGTGGGCGTAGAGGTGTGATGGTGGAGCTGCGATGGGCGTGTGTGCATGGTATAAGGGTAGGAGAGGCACTGGTGGCTTTGTTTACATTCGGGTTGCTGGTGGACACTGGAGGGGGGAGGGGTTGCCAGATACTGCTAGACTGCACAATGACCGAGAAGACGTATACAGACTAATAACACACACTACAAAGCCACTCCAACAGCTTCCTCTCTCTCTCCAACACCCCTCTCTCTACACTCTTCGGAAAAAGTAGAATGTACAAACGAGGTGCCGTTGTAAAGGCTTATCCCTCATATCAATACCTTCACCTGACCTGACCTGAGAGAGAGAGAGACAGAGAGAACTGTAGGGGAAGATGGTTTAATTTTTTGGTAAACTTTGTCATGTATTTATTATTTTTCTAGTTTCCTAGCTAGACCTTCAAGCTTAAAAATACGCCTCCTAGACCCCCTTTCAAGCTAAATGTGTACATTTTTCGGTAGAAAAATGTTCCGGCCGAAGGCCAGTTCCTCTTCAATTACAGGCACGCTATCGGTCGCCAAGACAAAATCGACACATAGGGCACGAAAGGTCTTAATAATGACTTAGAAATGGGGCGAAAGGTCTCAAAAGCGCCAAACTAACGGAAGGATCGTCTTAAAATGTCAACACTAACACGCTAAACATGAGGGGAGCCATAAAAAGCAACCCCCCTCCCCTTCGCACACTAATGTCAGCTCAGATCAATAGTGTCAATATAAGAACCATCAAATGCACTTGGCGTTGCCGCTCAGACTAACAAGGTGGATAAACATAAGAACATAAGAAAATGGGAGTCTGCAAAAAGCCGATCGGCCCATACAAGGCAGATCCCTCTTTAGATGGTGCCGCAATACCTTAACCCTTTGAGTACCAGCGACGTACGTGTGTTATATTGTATTCGAGCTGTATTTAGACGATAGTATGCAGCTTAGGAAGGAGCTGTGGTAGTTAAAAGGGTTGGTTGTGATAGTCTGAAGTCTTATTATGGCTAGAGGTCCTTCCTAAGCTGAATAAAATCTTCTAATAGTTGCCAGAATATGATGGAAAGGATGTCCCTGGTACAGAATGGGTTGAGCACTTTAGATGTAGCCGTAATACCTTAACCCTTGTCTAGCGGGGGGTTTTGGGCTATTTTGGGCATATTCAGGCCCTCCTGAATGATCAATCAAGTATCTGCATGAAAAGAAATGTATTCAGCCAAAAACTAGGCGCTAAAAGCTTCAAAATGAGACCAGAACGAGCTACGTAACACTCGTCGTTCTCACGCAGTGGTACCGGTAGTTTAGCGTATAGCGGCATATTTTTTCCAGCTACGCTCACTACTGGCAACACTGCCGGCCTCTCGAGAACAGAGGGAGTGTGAGTCAGTGGGCGGCGTTAAGCCCTGGGTGTCAGACGTGTGGCCTGCTGCGCTCCCGGCCATTTTCACTCTATTTTAACCCTTTAAAAGCCTTAATAATGCTCCTAACTTGCTGCAAATTGGAGCCCGACTTAAGGCGGGCCCCGCCAGTTAAGGGTTAAAGGGGGTTGTGCTTGGTTTTTGGTCTAAATATTTATTTATTAATTTATTGTTTTAGTTTCCTCGCCAGACCTCCATCAAGCTTAGAAAACCACCCCTTAGACTCCTTTTCAAGATTAATTTGTAAATTTTTCGGTAAAAAAGATGTTCCCGGCCGAAGGCCGATCCCTTCTAAAATTAGAGGCTTGCTAACGTTCGCCAGGAAAAAATTGACATCTAAAGGACACGAAAGGTCTTAATATTGACAACAAGTTAGATGAGGCTAACACATATCCCAAAGTTAAATGAGGCTAACACATCCCAAAGTTAAATGAGGCTAACACATATCCCAAAGTTAAATGAGGCTAACACATATCCCAAAGTTAAATGAGGCTAACACATATCCCAAAGTTAAATGAGGCTAACACATATCCCAAAGTTAAATGAGGCTAGCAACAGACTATATCCCCAAAGTTAAATGAGGCTAACACATATCCCAAAGTTAAATGAGGCTAACACATAATATTATTCCAAAGTTAAATGAGGCTAACACATATCCCAAAGTTAAATGAGGCTAGCACATAATATTATCCCAAAGTTAAATGAGGCTAACACATATCCCAAAGTTAAATGAGGCTAACACATAATATTATTCCAAAGTTAAATGAGGCTAACACATATCCCAAAGTTAAATGAGGCTAGCACATAATATTATCCCAAAGTTAAATGAGGCTAACACATATCCCAAAGTTAAATGAGGCTAGCACATAATATTATTCCAAAGTTAAATCACGCTTATTAGATCACCCAGTATAGATATTTAAATTGTCCAATTAAGTATATAATTATATACTCTGTAAACAAATAAATAAATAAATGAATACATCAAATTAATATTACAATTATGATAACAAATATAAAAAATAAATATTACAATTATGATAACAAATATAACGGCAAGAAGCAGTATAATTTGTGTGTATAGTCTAGCAGTAGGTCAGGGGAAGGTCTATCTATCTATCTATATGCTCAGGCCCAATCCCCATTTTGGGGGTAGCCGACTCAAGACAGAGCAAGAACAGGGAAAACACAAAAACAACATAAAACAAAAAATAAACACAGATAAAAAACACAAACACACACATCCAGGTCACCCAGGAGAAGACCCAGAGACCAGGGTTACCAAGGTCGCTCCAGCACTCCCCCGGCCCCTGACCACCCGGAGAGGTTCCGATCTCGGCAGGCAGACATGCAGCGGAGCCAAAGCCACAAGCCCTCCCACCACACTTCCAGGCACACCCTTCATATTAATCGTCCCCCCGGGCCAGGGGCCTGATGGACTATTATCTGTCGAACTTGCGCCCGACCCCTTACTCCAAAAGGTCAGGGGAAGGTATTGAGGGATAAGCCTTTACAACGGCACCTCGTATCTACATTCTACTTTTCCTATTTTTCTGAAGAGTGTAGAAGGGATGTTGGAGAGAGTGGAAGCTGTTGGAGTGGCTTTGTTATGTGTGTTATTTGGTGGTGAAGGTATTGAGGGATAAGCCTTTACAACGGCACCTCGTATCTACATTCTACTTTTCCTATTTTTCTGAAGAGTGTAGAAGGGGTGTTGGAGAGAGTGGAAGCTGTTGGAGTGGCTTTGTTATGTGTGTTATTTGGTGGTGAAGGTATTGAGGGTAAAGCCTTTACAACGGCACCTCGTATCTACATTCTACTTTTCCTATTTTTCTGAAGAGTGTAGAAGGGGTGTTGGAGAGAGTGGAAGCTGTTGGAGTGGCTTTGTTATGTGTGTTATTTGGTGGTGAAGGTATTTGAGGGATAAGCCTTTACAACGGCACCTCGTATCTACATTCTACTTTTCCTATTTTTCTGAAGAGTGTAGAAGGGGTGTTGGAGAGAGTGGAAGCTGTTGGAGTGGCTTTGTTATGTGTGTTATTTGGTGGTGAAGGTATTTGAGGGATAAACCTTTACAACGGCACCTCGTATCTACATTCTACTTTTCCTATTTTTCTGAAGAGTGTAGAAGGGGTGTTGGAGAGAGTGGAAGCTGTTGGAGTGGCTTTGTTATGTGTGTTATTTGGTGGTGAAGGTATTTGAGGGATAAGCCTTTACAACGGCACCTCGTATCTACATTCTACTTTTCCTATTTTTCTGAAGAGTGTAGAAGGGGTGTTGGAGAGAGTGGAAGCTGTTGGAGTGGCTTTGTTATGTGTGTTATTTGGTGGTGAAGGTATTGAGGGATAAGCCTTTACAACGGCACTTCGTATCTACATTCTACTTTTCCTATTTTTCTGAAGAGTGTAGAAGGGGTGTTGGAGAGAGTGGAAGCTGTTGGAGTGGCTTTGTTATGTGTGTTATTTGGTGGTGAAGGTATTGAGGGATAAGCCTTTACAACGGCACCTCGTATCTACATTCTACTTTTCCTATTTTTCTGAAGAGTGTAGAAGGGGTGTTGGAGAGAGTGGAAGCTGTTGGAGTGGCTTTGTTATGTGTGTTATTTGGTGGTGAAGGTATTGAGGGATAAGCCTTTACAACGGCACCTCGTAGATACTTTCTACTTTCTCTATTTATCTGAAGAGTGTAGAAGGGGTGTTGGAGAGAGGAAGCTGTTGGAGTGGCTTTGTTATGTGTGTTATTTGGAGGTGAAGGTATTGAGGGATAAGCCTTTACAACGGCACCTCGTATCTACATTCTACTTTTCCTATTTTTCTGAAGAGTGTAGAAGGGGTGTTGGAGAGAGTGGAAGCTGTTGGAGTGGCTTTGTTATGTGTGTTATTAGGATAAGCCTTTACAACGGCACCTCGTATCTACATTCTACTTTTCCTATTTTTCTGAAGAGGGGAGAAGGGGTGTTGGAGAGAGTGGAAGCTGTTGGAGTGGCTTTGTTATGTGTGTTATTTGGTGGTGAAGGTATTTGAGGGATAAGCCTTTACAACGGCACCTCGTATCTACATTCTACTTTTCCTATTTTTCTGAAGAGGGGAGAAGGGGTGTTGGAGAGAGTGGAAGCTGTTGGAGTGGCTTTGTTATGCGAAGGTATTGAGGGATAAGTCTTTACAACGGCACCTCGTAGCTACTTTCTACTGTTCCTATTTTCTGAAGAGTGTAGAAGGGGTGTTGGAGAGAGTGGAAGCTGTTGGAGTGGCTTTGTTATGTGTGTTATTTGGTGGTGAAGGTATTTGAGGGATAAGCCTTTACAACGGCACCTCGTATCTACATTCTACTTTTCCTATTTTTCTGAAGAGTGTAGAAGGGGTGTTGGAGAGAGTGGAAGCTGTTGGAGTGGCTTTGTTATGTGTGTTATTTGGTGGTGAAGGTATTTGAGGGATAAGCCTTTACAACGGTACCTCGTATCTACATTCTACTTTTCCTATTTTTCTGAAGAGTGTAGAAGGGGTGTTGGAGAGAGTGGAAGCTGTTGGAGTGGCTTTGTTATGTGTGTTATTTGGTGGTGAAGGTATTTGAGGGATAAGCCTTTACAACGGCACCTCGTATCTACATTCTACTTTTCCTATTTTTCTGAAGAGTGTAGAAGGGGTGTTGGAGAGAGTGGAAGCTGTTGGAGTGGCTTTGTTATGTGTGTTATTTGGTGGTGAAGGTATTTGAGGGATAAGCCTTTACAACGGCACCTCGTAGCTACATTCTACTTTTCCTATTTTTCTGAAGAGGGGAGAGAAGGGGTGTTGGAGAGAGAGGAAGCTGTTGGAGTGGCTTTGTTATGTGTGTTATTTGGTGGTGAAGGTATTGAGGGATAAGCCTTTACAACGGCACCTCGTATCTACATTCTACTTTTCCTATTTTTCTGAAGAGTGTAGAAGGGGTGTTGGAGAGAGTGGAAGCTGTTGGAGTGGCTTTGTTATGTGTGTTATTTGGTGGTGAAGGTATTTGAGGGATAAGCCTTTACAACGGCACCTCGTATCTACATTCTACTTTTCCTATTTTTCTGAAGAGTGTAGAATGGGTGTTGGAGAGAGTGGAAGCTGTTGGAGTGGCTTTGTTATGTGTGTTATTTGGTGGTGAAGGTATTGAGGGATAAGCCTTTACAACGGTACCTCGTATCTACATTCTACTTTTCCTATTTTTCTGAAGAGTGTAGAAGGGGTGTTGGAGAGAGTGGAAGCTGTTGGAGTGGCTTTGTTATGTGTGTTATTTGGTGGTGAAGGTATTGAGGGATAAGCCTTTACAACGGCACCTCGTATCTACATTCTACTTTTCCTATTTTTCTGAAGAGTGTAGAAGGGGTGTTGGAGAGAGTGGAAGCTGTTGGAGTGGCTTTGTTATGTGTGTTATTTGGAGGTGAAGGTATTTGAGGGATAAGGCTTTACAACGGCACCTCGTATCTACATTCTACTTTTCCTATTTTTCTGAAGTGTAGAAGGGGTGTTGGAGAGAGTGGAAGCTGTTGGAGTGGCTTTGTTATGTGTGTTATTTGGTGGTGAAGGTATTGAGGGATAAGCCTTTACAACGGCACCTCGTATCTACATTCTACTTTTCCTATTTTTCTGAAGAGGGGAGAAGGGGTATTGGAGAGAGTGGAAGCTGTTGGAGTGGCTTTGTTATGTGTGTTATTTGGTGGTGAAGGTATTTGAGGGATAAGCCTTTACAACGGCACCTCGTATCTACATTCTACTTTTCCTATTTTTCTGAAGAGGGGAGAAGGGGTGTTGGAGAGAGTGGAAGCTGTTGGAGTGGCTTTGTTATGTGTGTTATTTGGTGGTGAAGGTATTGAGGGATAAGCCTTTACAACGGCACCTCGTATCTACATTCTACTTTTCCTATTTTTCTGAAGAGTGTAGAAGGGGTGTTGGAGAGAGTGGAAGCTGTTGGAGTGGCTTTGTTATGTGTGTTATTTGGTGGTGAAGGTATTTGAGGGATAAGCCTTTACAACGGCACCTCGTATCTACATTCTACTTTTCCTATTTTTCTGAAGAGTGTAGAAGGGGTGTTGGAGAGAGTGGAAGCTGTTGGAGTGGCTTTGTTATGTGTGTTATTTGGTGGTGAAGGTATTTGAGGGATAAGCCTTTACAACGGTACCTCGTATCTACATTCTACTTTTCCTATTTTTCTGAAGAGTGTAGAAGGGGTGTTGGAGAGAGTGGAAGCTGTTGGAGTGGCTTTGTTATGTGTGTTATTTGGTGGTGAAGGTATTTGAGGGATAAGCCTTTACAACGGCACCTCGTATCTACATTCTACTTTTCCTATTTTTCTGAAGAGTGTAGAAGGGGTGTTGGAGAGAGTGGAAGCTGTTGGAGTGGCTTTGTTATGTGTTTATTTGGTGGTGAAGGTATTTGAGGGATAAGCCTTTACAACGGCACCTCGTATCTACATTCTACTTTTCCTATTTTTCTGAAGAGGGGAGAAGGGGTGTTGGAGAGAGTGGAAGCTGTTGGAGTGGCTTTGTTATGTGTGTGTTATTTGGTGGTGAAGGTATTGAGGGATAAGCCTTTACAACGGCACCTCGTATCTACATTCTACTTTTCTGAAGAGTGTAGAAGGGGTGTTGGAGAGAGTGGAAGCTGTTGGAGTGGCTTTGTTATGTGTGTTATTTGGTGGTGAAGGTATTTGAGGGATAAGCCTTTACAACGGCACCTCGTATCTACATTCTACTTTTCCTATTTTTCTGAAGAGTGTAGAAGGGGTGTTGGAGAGAGTGGAAGCTGTTGGAGTGGCTTTGTTATGTGTGTTATTTGGTGGTGAAGGTATTTGAGGGATAAGCCTTTACAACGGTACCTCGTATCTACATTCTACTTTTCCTATTTTTCTGAAGAGTGTAGAAGGGGTGTTGGAGAGAGTGGAAGTTGGAAGCTGTTGGAGTGGCTTTGTTATGTGTGTTATTTGGTGGTGAAGGTATTTGAGGGATAAGCCTTTACAACCGGCACCTCGTATCTACATTCTACTTTTCCTATTTTTCTGAAGAGTGTAGAAGGGGGTGTTGGAGAGAGAGTGGAAGCTGTTGGAGTGGCTTTGTTATGTGTGTTATTTGGTGGTGAAGGTATTTGAGGGATAAGCCTTTACAACGGCACCTCGTATCTACATTCTACTTTTCCTATTTTTCTGAAGAGTGTAGAAGGGGTGTTGGAGAGAGTGGAAGCTGTTGGAGTGGCTTTGTTATGTGTGTTATTTGGTGGTGAAGGTATTTGAGGGATAAGCCTTTACAACGGCACCTCGTATCTACATTCTACTTTTCCTATTTTTCTGAAGAGTGTAGAAGGGGTGTTGGAGAGAGTGGAAGCTGTTGGAGTGGCTTTGTTATGTGTGTTATTTGGAGATGAAGGTATTGAGGGATACGCCTTTACAACGGCACCTCGTATCTACATTCTACTTTTCCTATTTTTCTGAAGAGTGTAGAAGGGGTGTTGGAGAGAGTGGAAGCTGTTGGAGTGGGTTTGTTATGTGTGGTATTAGTGAGTGTAGAGAGTGGAGAAGGGGTGTTGGAGATAGAGGAAGCTGTTGGAGTGGCTTTGTTATGTGTGTTATTAGTGAGTGTAGAGAGGGGAGAAGGGGTGTTGGAGAGGCTTTGTTATGTGAGTGTAGAGAGAGGAGAAGGGGTGTTGAAGATAGAGAGGAAGCTGTTGGAGTGGCTTTGTTATGTGTGTTATTAGTGAGTGTAGAGAGGGGAGAAGGGGTGTTGGAGAGAGAGGAAGCTGTTGGAGTGGCTTTGTTATTGTTGTGGTTCCTGGTACGTATATTATACACTCCACCACACAACATGCATTATCTATAAATATACCGCCTTGGGACATATACTGCTGCCATAGGGCCATCTTGGAGACAAACACACACACACACGCATGCATACATAGTCACACATACACGCACACACATGCATACACACACACGCAGGTATATATTATTTGGATAATATAATTAAACCACAAACAGTACACATCAAATCAAAAAACAGAAAAATAAACACAGTAGATAACAGGGTGACCACATAAGCTAGTAGTTCCTCAAGTGTCGTTATATTTAAATGGACAGGAGCGATAATTAAGTAATGTCTTAGACAAGATGTTTGTTGTCAATATGGGTTTTATCAGCAATATTCTCAACACAGAATTATTCTATTTGACGTGATTACTATACCAACATTGTCCATAAAATTAAACCCCCCTATTCAACATCTGACATCTGTGAGGGGAATTGATATAATGATTCAAACATCCCCATCACAGAGCAAGCAAGCCAAACGTAATTGAACAAATGGACATGACTTAATTTTTTAACGCGACCTTGTACAAGCTCCTGAGTACGTATATTATACACTCCACCACACAACATGCATTATCTATAAATACTCCGCCTTCTCCTTGGACAGATAATCTGACATAGGGCCATCTTGGAGACAAACACACACACACACGCATGCATACATAGTCACACATACACGCACACACATGCATACACACACACGCGGTATAAACACACACAGACACAAGACACATAAACACAGTAGATACAGTTGCCCACATAAGCTATATTCCTCAAGTTCGTTATATTTCAATGTACAGTCGCGCTAATAAGTCATGTCTCAGCACCAAGTATGTTTTGATCAATAATTGGTATCAGCAATATTTACACACGACTTCTTCTATTTGAGTGATATATACCAACATGTCCCTACACTTACCCACCCTATTCAAATTCCGACATATGTGATGGGGAGATTTCAACACCCCCCACAGAGCAAGCCAAACGAATGACAACTGGGGACATGACTTATTATAACGCGACCCCCTGTAAAGCCACAGAGAGGAAACATAACTTTATTTGGGGTAGTTGGGGAACCTGTCCAACACCCCGTTTATGCTAAACCGGCGGAAAATTGAGGGGTGTTATGGTTCGAAATCATATCATCAGTACCGGGTATGGAACAGGTCTTACTCTTTATATAATGGCTAGGCAATTATTTACAGGCGTTTTGTTTTTATAAATCATATCTCTCTTCGCCTCTTCCTCATAATCTATCTTCCCACTCTCTCATCTCCTTGTTTCTATCTACTCATCTCTATATCTCTCTATCATATCCTGCTCTCTCTCCCTCTATCTCCCTTCTCTATCTCTCTCTCTCTATATCTCTCTCTCATCATCTCTATCTCTCTCTCTATTCTTCTCTCTCTCTATATCTCGCTCTCCTCTCTAATATCTCTGCTCATCTCTCTACTTTTTAAAATTGTTGTTTTGAACTCAATGGATCAATGTTACACCAGTGACTGTTTTAGAATGTAATTATTGATGAAGTAGTGGCTCAGTAAGTAGTTAGAGTGACCCGGAGTTTGTTGATGAGGGTTGCTTCCTATGGCTACTTCTCTCAGCTCCGCCTGCTTCTTCCTCTGCTCCTCTCTTCTCTCTCTCTCTCTCTCTCTCTCTCTCTCTCTCTCTCTCTCCTCTCTATCTCTCTACTCTTCTCTCTCTCTCTCTCCTCTTCGCTCTCTCTCTCTTCTCTCCCTCTCTCATCTCTCTCTTTTTAAATGTTTGTTTTCTGACGTCACTGTCTCCATGTCATACCCAGTGACCGTAGCATATGTAATATTGAGGGAAAGTTAGTGTTGATGAGGGGTTTGCTTTCCTATGGCTCTCCTCTCTCCTCTCTCTCCACTCTCTCTATCTCTCTCTCTCTATATCTCTCTATCTTCTCTTCTCTCTAATCTCTCTCTCCGCTATCTCTTTCTTCTCATCTCTCTCTCTCTATCTCTCCTCTCTCTCTCTCTCTGGTTCTAGTTCTCTCTCTCTCTCTCTCTCCTCTCTTTAAATTTGTTGTTCTAGTCTCTTGTTCTGACTTCCACTGTCTCCATGTATATACCCCAAGTGACTGTATACATGTTAATATTGATGAAAGGTAGTGTTGATGAGGGTTGCTTCCTATTGGCTCTCTTTCGTCCTCTCTTCTCTCTCTCTCCTCTCTCTCTCGCTATCTCTCTCTTCTCCTCTCTCTCCTCTCTCTCTCTCTCTCCTCTCTCTTTTAAATTGTTGTTTCTGTCTCTGTCGGCTGACTCACTGTCTCCATGTATACCCAGTGACTGTTAGCATGTAATATTGATGAAGTAGTCGTTGATGAGGTGTTGCTTCCTATGGGCTCTCTCTCTCTCTCTCTCTCTCTCTCTCTCTCTCTCTCTCCTCTCTCTCATAATGTGTTTCTTCTTCTCGTTGTCTCTGTCTTGACTCACTGTCGTCCCCATCTGTATAACAGTGACCTGTAGCCGCACTACTGTAAGTTGATGAATGAAGGTTGCTTCCTATGGCTACAGGTATTTTGGGTAGACCTTTACTACCCCCCCCCATCCGGAATATTTGTCAGCCTACACCTATTAACCCATTGCCTGCAGGAGACATTACCCGAACGCCATGGCAATTTACCAGAGGTTTTTTAAAAAGCCTCTTATAGCCCCTGTCGACATCAGACAAACTAGAGGTGCGAAGGAGCGGGGAGGAGCGCGGGCGAGCGGGATAGGAGGCCACACGTCCTTCCTTTTCCCCAGCCACAGTCGGGTCTCGCGGCAACTGAGGATTGAGGAATCTGAAAGTCGTGCTGCTCGCGGGGAGATATACAGCGCTGCCAAAGACAAATGTACGTGCGGACATTTAGTCGATAATGCATTTGCCTCGATTTAGCGAATGTCTATCGGTTAGCGCCTGGACGGTGTTGTAAACCGCCCGTGCGCGAGCTACGAAGCTTCGTTGTTGGCGTCATTTGTGAAGATATTTTATCTTCTAGTTTTTTGGCTCCTGTGATTACTATTCTTAATTTAATTCAGAGCCACTTGCCTAATCAATCAGGAGTGCGATGACCACTGAAGCCATTTTTAATATGGCGGAAAATATGCCACGCAGCCAACAAGTGATAATATACCAGGGTTAGCTTACACCAAACTAAGTATATGGTAATCTCTGATTGTTTCTGGTCCTGTCTGTCTTTCTTGGTCTTTTTTGTTTTGTTTGGTTTCCTGTGTTCTGGTCATTTGTTTCATGGTGTTTGGTCTGTCTTTGTTTGTTTGTGTCTGTTTCTTTTGTTTCACGTTGTTTGTCTCTCTGTCTTGGTGTTTTTGTGTTTCCTGTTTGCTTTTTTTGTCTTTTTGTTTTTTTGTAATTTGTTTTGTGTAGTTATGTTGTTTGTCTGTTTGTATCTGTTTCCGGTCTGTTCATCGTCTGTCACCTTCGTTTGTTGTGTGGATGCCTGTAATCAGGACTTGTCTCAAAAACTAGCTGGCACGAGTTTTACGTTTGAAAACTTCGCCAGTACCTTCATTTGGTACCAGGATTAAGAAAACCATTAATTTGTAGCCACTAACCTAATAACTCTCCCTAATCCACCTCAATTAATATCAAATACAAACCCCCAAAAGTACAAAGTTACTGTGTAAATACCGGTAATGAAAGAAGACTAGTTTGTCCTCCGGGCATATGGTCCTACCGGGAATTCGACCCTTGGGACACCACACCCAGAACATAAGCATCTAAAAACCATGACACCACCAACCACAAGTTAACCCTTTCACGCCATTTATGACGACAGACGGTTGCCAGATTAGTAATACGAAATAGAGTTCCTCTCACCTCTTTAATAATACCTCGCTCACAAATTTAGTTTCTGACCCACAAGCTAACTCAAAGACAACTTTCAGAGGTTGAAGTTACCCCTAAAACCCTAAAGGTTTTTTCTAAATACCCGCCTGACTGGTCAACCAAAAGCTTTTTAAAGTATCCCCAATATGAGGCCTCAAAATCGCGTCATGTGTCGAGACAGGAGGGGTTTGTAAAGGTTTTATATTATAAAAGGGTGATTGAAATGATAGTGTCGATAGTCCATTAGACAATATATTAACCTTAGTACAAGCAGGGGTTAAGTAAGTGTTCAAACACAGTCTTGACCCCTTCAGCACCATTGTGACGTCTTTTTTTTTACGCGTTTTTAGCTAAGTATTAGATATTGGGCTATCGTTAGACGATTTTATGACAGGGAGCTTAGGAAAAAAGCATCTGGGGTGGGTATTATTTAGGGTGTGAGAATATCCACTTGAGGGATTTTTTATTTTTTTGGTTCTTGACCCCTTTCTCCCTCATGTTTAGCCCCATTTGCTTTTGATATTATTAAAATGTTTTGCCCATTACGTTTAGCGATCTTTTAGTTTAGAACCATTTCTTTTACCCCCATTATTAAGACCTTTCGTGCCCATATTTAGCCATTTTAGGTGTCTATTTTATCCTGGCGAAGCGATAGCGAGCCTGTAATTTAAGAGGAAACGGCCTTTGGCCGGGGACATTTTTCTACCGAAAAAAAATGTACCAACATTTATCTTGAGAAGGGAAGGACTCAAGGGTGAGTGGGGAGTTGTAAATTTTACGAGAGGTTTGATGGAAGGTCTAGGGAACAAACTGTGAATAACCTCCCTTGAAAGGGTTAAAGTAGGTTAAAGACTCTCTCAATCAACCCTCTGTCTTCCACACACCCTTCCTAATCTGGAAAAATCGTCTAATAATTACCGAAGGGGGGAAGAAAACAAAGAACCGAAATGCGTGGGGGATTGGAGCTTGAAAGGGTTATTATAGGACGATTTTGTACAGTTTCAGAAAGGGACCCACTATGTTATTCAGGAGGGTTCTTATTTTTTTTTTTTTTTTTTTTTTTTTTTTCTTTTTTTTTTGTTGAGATCATAATATTAAGGGGGAGATTTCACACTTTGAGTGGGCATTTTTTTACTTGACATCCTTTCTCACCTCATTGTTTAGCCCCATTGCTGTTTCTAATATTTTAAGACGTTTTCGCCCCATTTATTTTTTTGACGCGGTTGTTTGTTGTTAAGAAACTTTTCAACCCATTTCTATTCAAATTTTTAAGACCTTTACGTTGCCATTTAGGCGGTCGATGTTAGCCTGGCGAGCGATTTAGTTAGCGAGCATGTAATTTAACAGAGGGACACCGGCTTTCAGACCGGCGCGGACCATTTTCTACCGAATAAGAAATGAACCAAATATTTATCTTGAAAGGCGTGGTCTCTTCAAGGGGGTTTTTGTAATTTTTAAGCTTGCTGGGAGGTCTAGGGAAACAAACTAAACTACATACTCCTTAATCCATGGGATGTGAGTTAGTAGAGGTAGATTTATAAAACTAAAGAAACTCGTCTAATGGTAACCAGACTATGATGACCATTTACGGCGTCACGGTGGGTGTTTGTGAAGGGGTTAATAATATGATACCCGTATAATTATATTTAATTATTTATTATTTAGAAGTGAAATACATGTTTAATCAAATCACAGAATTATTATGGTGTTACCTCCACCAACCGGACTTGACTCCTTTAGATCTCAAATTAATGAAATAAAAAATCGACAAATACATGTGGCCACACAGTACCAGGGATTTCGAAACCCAGGATGCTCACGGTAACTATCCAAGATATGACCATCACTAAACTTCTTTGGGCAATTTCAAAGGGGTTAACAATTACATTGCTTGTCAATCATATTTAAAGACTTTATTTAACTCCATATACTGTATACAATAAGTAATATCCTGTTTTATTATATTACCATTATTTTTTATGATTATGATACCCCTGTTTTCACCTTATTTATTACCATCTTATATTTTATTATATTATTATTATTATTATTATTATTATTTTTATTTTACTATGTAATTATCATTATTTTATGTATTATTATTATTATTAAAGTTTACTACATCTTTTGACATTCCAGTGAAACAAACGAATATCAAGCTCCATCCCCCCTAGGATGTGTGGTGAATTAGTGTTTTTATCTGTGTTTGTTCGTGTTCGTACTGGTTGTTATGTTGTTTTTGTGTTTATCCGCTGTTCTTGCTTCTAGTCTTGAGTCTGGGCCACCCCGGAGAGAAAAAAAAAAAATAAAGAGAAAAAGAAAGGGACGAACAGAAAAAAAAAAAAAAGGAAAAAGAAAAACAAATAATGAAAATAGGAATGAGATCGAATTCGATAAAATAAAAACTACCATCAAGCGAAAAATAGCGGATTGGGCCCTGAGCATATAGATAGATAGATAGATAGATAGCAGTTCCTCATATGTTCGTCAGGACAACTCCATAATGTCTTAGCCCATTTGTAGGTGACAATCTATTACAAAATTTTTTTTT
>CM064494.1:12465752-12493252 GCA_032716605.1 Paralithodes platypus
TTCTGATAAGCAGAAGCAGAAAGTTTCTTGCCATTGTGGAGAGGAGAAAGTGTAAATTCAATGGGCGCTCTCATCTGCCCCTTAAGTTCTACGGGGAAAACGGGAAAAGATGTGGAGGGAAGGCGGCCACAATTGAAGCAAGTTTTCCTCGGAAACAAATTGCTGTGAAAATATCTGTAGAATAATGCAAGGGATTGCAGAACGTTTTTCTTCTTCGTATGGCTAATGTAGGAAGGTCCTGTGTGATTGCAGGGTTATTGATTAATCTAATAGCTTTTTTATTTTGGGAAATTTTTGTCCCAAAAACGGCCTCAAATTGCAAACCCACTCCACTTCCACCCCCACAGAGGTGAACAGTAATCCCATCTGAGAACGCACATGGGGGGGACCTTTTTTATATATTACGGCCCCAACTGCTCGTCAGTGAAGAAATTTCTCGAACTCTGTACAGGAAGGTTCCCCAGTTTTTTTTTTTAGAGGCATTTTCTTAAAGCAATGCTTCTAACATAATGTGTCCAGCTCAAGTTAGTAGTTAAATGTTACACCCGAGAATGGTCCCAATACTAGGGGAAAGTGGGAATAATTTACATCATTAAAAAAAATATATGGGGGAGTCAGTGAGATTTCTGTCGGTTAGAAAATTGAATGTTACCTTGGTTTTCTGTGCATTAAAGGGAAAACTAGATTTCTTTTTGTCCCATTTCATTAATTCTAGAAAGGTCCTGTTTCAGAGAAAAATTTGCAGTGTTTTATTTTTTGGAATTTATTAAGATCGGGTTGGGTGAAAAGAAATTGGTAAATGTGAAGGAACTGTGGAGTGTGTGAGTCATCTGCGTAGGAAATGTATTGGATTTGAGTGGTAGATATGAGATCATTGATATGAATGAGGAAACAGAGGGGGGCCAAAACTGAATCCCTGGGGAACCACCCAGCATTTATTGAGTGAAAATTGAGAATAAAGGGCCATCTACCATTACACGTATTTTTCTGTTATGAAGATAAGAAGAAATTAGTGGGAACTAATGATGCAAGGCCGTAGTGTGACATCTTCGACAATAAGGATTGATGCCAGACTCTATCAAATGCCTTGATATATCCAGTGCTATTGTATGTGTTTTCACCATGTTGGTCTGTAGCTTGGTTGATTTGATGCGTAAGAAGGCAAAAAAGAAATGTCTGCAGTTGATCGACATCGTCTAAAACCATATTGCCTATCACTGATTAATTTATTATTCTCCAGGATTGCTTAATTTATGTGATTTATGTAATATAATTTTTCAAAAAACTTTTTGCCCAAGAGTGGAAAGTTTATAGCTATTGGTCTGTAGTTTGATGGATCTGAAGAGGCACCTTTTTTAGGAACTGGATGGATGATTGCTTCTCTCCAGGGTACTGGGAAGCATGAGGTATGAGTACACAGACGGAAAAAAATTGCCAATACAGGAGCGAGCACCAAGGAGCAATTCTTAAGTACTATTGGAGGATTTTCATCTGGACCAGGAGCCTTATCTACTGAGAGATTCTGCAAAATAGTTTTGACATGTCTGGTGTGGATCTTAAGTGAGGGAATTTCAGGTGAATTAAAATTAAGTACAGGGACATCTTGATTTATTTCATCTAAGGTTGAGTTGGTGGAGAAAATATCTGCAAGAAGGTTAGCTTTACCTCGTGGGTCACTTACAAGATTGCCAGTCGGAGATTTTAATGGTGGAATGGATGAAGCAGTAGTGAAGTTGGATTTGAATGAGTTAAGAGTAGACCAAAAATATTTTGTTATCATTTGGATTATTTAGAAGTTTATTTGCCTGCTTATGGAGAAAGTTTGATTTAGTTAGGTTTAATACAGTTTTGTTTTGGCATGATTTCTGATGTTTCTAAAGTAATTAAAGGCTTCATGTGTTTTTGATCTTGTGTATGCATTGTAGGCTATTGCTTTTGTTCAGTTACTCTAGCACAATTATGGTCAAACCATTTAGGTGGTGGAATTACAGAATCCTTTCTTACTTGTAAACTTTTGATGAGGAATAAAAAGTTTCCATTGTCCAATTTTTTAAACAAAATTTCTTGGTTCATTGTGGCCCTCAAGGGTGAAGTGGGGTGCCTCATTTTAGAAAAAGGGAAAGAGGTCCCCCCCAGGGTGAAAATATCAATAAAGAAACCTGGGAAAGACCCTCCCCGTTCCCCCCGCCCTAATCGTAATGCCCATTTTTAGTACCCCCACCAACCAGGATTCAGAAAGTGTGGAAGGTGGTGTGGGGGTTAGGTGATAGACCAGGTGGCTTGGGTATCCAGACAGGTTGTAATCCAAGAAGAAGTCCAAGTTGGGGACCCCCCTCCACCTGTAACATGCCAGGTAAAAATTTTCCCTGAAGGGGTTGGTTTTTTTTTGTTTAAAATAAAGTCCCCAGTAAAGTGGGAAAATTAATGATTAGGATTATCTGGTACACACTGGTGGGGTTGGTTTGACTAGTTTTTTGAATGAGAACTTAAATGAGTTCTTGCAAATAGCTTGTTTTTTCACATTCAAGAACCCAGCAATCACCCCCAGTCCCCCCCCCTGGCTGAAAATAGATTGAGAAGCGCATTCAACATTATGGACAACATTAAAAAATCACCCAACACCGTTGATTTCAAGGAAGAAGCATTTTATAGGTTTTTGGAACACTGGAGATTTTGTTTTTTGTTTGAGAGGCCCAGAAGAATCCAACAAAAGACTTATGCTCCTGTGATGAACAGTATTTGGGGGAACGGTTAAGAAATTGTGGGCAAACATAAATGTTATTTTAAAAAAATTTTACCAGCAGAAAAATTAATTATTTGGTAATAATAGAATAATCAAAAATAGTGACAATTGAAACTAGTTAACCCCTCCCTCCAAGGCAATTTTTCCAGAAATTTTTTGGCGAAGTCAAACATACATCCACTTTAAGGTCTGAAATTTTGCCGGGGGGGAGCAAGTTTGATCCACCTGGAAATTTAAAATCTAGAATGTGGGTCCCCCCCCCCCCCCAAAAATGTGGAATTGTTACTTGAAGTCCCCCCCCTCTGTCCAAAAAACGGATAGTATGGGAAAGTTCCCCTGCCTGGAAGAATTGGTGGTGTAACAAACAGACAGTGAATTTTGTTTAAGAATGGAATTCCCCTTTACTAATTACCTAAAAGCAAAATAAGCTGTACACTGACAAGCAAAAGACTTTTGGGACCGTTTTAGCCCAATGCTTTCTTGACACAGTCCCCCCCCCGCCATGAATGGACGGACCGGGGAGGGCCCCCTGGGGTTTCAATAACCCAACCCTGGCCGGGGGGGGGGGGGGGGGGGGTTTGGCTATCCGAGGGACCACCATGTGTTTTGTTTTAGCTCCCTTAAACAATTTGTTACTGACCCCATACTTTAAGTTAAGTGTTGATTAATGGTGTGTTTTTTACATGTTATTGTATTGTATTTGGGGAAAGAAGTAAGTGTATTTTTTTATGGATAGAGGATAGCGATGTAAAGGGGCCTTGTCCCCCCCGTGGAAATTATTGGAATTGTGTAATGTGAAATATAAAGAGGGGGTTGTTTTTTTATTCCTGATTCCGCCCTGTAAGTTGGTCTGTGAGGCAAAAAGAAAGATATGTAATCCAGCCCCCATGCCCTTGGAGAAAGAAAATGTGAATTTCCCCAGGCCCTATTTCCCTGCAAAGTACCCCTGCTCCCCGAAACCCGTTTGGGCGGGTAAAGTTTCCTTGTCCTTTCCCCTGGGCGGGGCTGTGGCCTACCCCTAAAACCTACCTACAAAAATTACTGATTACATAAATTTCCGGCTTGGTTTGAACCTTGCATTTGCAACATGTTCTGATGGCACGGCGTTTTGTGGTGGTGGGGGTTCCCCCCGGCGAAATGTGAAGTTAAAAGGTATTTTTCCACACGAGGGGGTTTTGCTTGGCAAATAATTTTGTTTTTGTCAGCAACTCCTGCCTCTGGGAAAGCGCTTCCCATGCAATTACAGTCTTTCACCCTAGACTTGAATGTAAACCCTAAAACCCATAAATACATTGTTAACAAAAAATAGATGTTTTAGGTTAAAAATAAGATGGTCAGTTTTGAAAAAAATAGATGTCAGGTCTTGACAAAAACTGAATTTTTGTCCCCCAGTTGAACAATAGATAATTTCCTCCAAGTTGAAAAAATAGAATATGTCAGTTCTTGGTGAAAAATATAGACATGTCCCCCCCCCCCAGTTTGGAAAAATAGAATATGTCCAGTTTGAAAAAATAGAGTGTACCCAATTTTTGTGAAAAAAATTATTCCCCCCACCCTAAGCCATACCATGGACGAGAGAAAAGGCTCCCTTTGTAATTCCACTTTTTTGGGGACCGTACCCCCCACAGTTTTTTAATTTGGGTTTTCTGTACAATCATCTGTTTTGTAAAATATTTTTAAAAGGTTTTGTGTATTTTGGGGTCTTACATTTTTTTTAAACACCTTATTTTATATGATTCTCGCCTTAAGGTGGTGACCCCCATGTTCTTTTTATTTTTTTTTTTATCTTCCCTTTTTTTACCCCTCCTTCGTTCTCCTGGGTGTTTCTCCATTCGGTGTCCCCATTCAACCTACGGGTTTTTAAGACGTTGTTTTGTATTCCCCATCCCAGTTGGTTCGAGTTTTTTTTTTTTTCCTGGGCGGGAGCCGGATAGCCCGAAGGGCCCTCATTGTCATGGAGAAAATCGGCCCTTTTCGGGGCCGGAAATTTTTCTGTCCGAAAAAATGTCACCAATTTTAGCTTGCCTGTCCAAACCAAAAATATTTATATGCCTGGGCTTCCCGCTACCGCTCCAACCCTGAAATATGACATCCTGGGAAGGGTGTAAACGGTCCCCCAATTAAAACCAGTACCAGGCTGAACGGTTGGGGGGCCGAATTTGAATACCAATCCCAAAGAGAGAGGGAGGAAGAAAAGAGAAAAAAAAAGCGAGGTGGGGGCTCCCTTAAAATAACCGTTTTTTCCTGGTTTTTTTTGTGTTTTCCTCCGATAAAATTTAAAGTTTTTTTGGGTCCTTCCATGTTGTTTAGGGTAGGTAAAACGTTTTTTTTTTTTTTTTTCCATTCGGGGGGAGTTTTTAATTGGCTAAAATTTTCACCACTCCTGAAAAAAAACAAAATCTACACAAATGAAACCGTGGTGTTTTTTTTGCCTTTTTTGTTATTCTGCAATAACCTTTTATACACATGATCCTACTCGCTCCCGTTGATTAACCGTATTGTGGGTTGTTGTTGGTGGATGTGTTTTTGTGTGTGGTGGTTGGTGGGTTATAATCACCCCCCAACTCGCCTCTACCCACACAAACCACACTCTCTGCTCTCTCCCTCTCCCCTCCATCTCCCTTTCATACCCTACCGGTTTCCCCCCTCTAATAACAATTACAAATTAATCCCAATCCTTTGCGCTGGGCCCTTCCTCTTTAATCCACCCCTTTCATCCCAATCTCTCCTTTGCCATTCCCTGTCCCCCCCCCTCCTACGTGTTTTTTTACTCCCCTGCAATTATTAACTTTTTTCTTATGTGGCTTATTTTTGTTTGCTTACTCAACTTTTTGCTTGGGTAATATATATATTCATATGTCGATTTGATCTAATATGATAAATAAATGGGTTAAAGAAAGTCATCTTGGATCCAAATATAACTTAGGTAATAAAAAATTGAAGTGAATTAGTTTTGTTTTTATAGTGGATGTATATTAACCCGCTTACCCCTGCGGGGAGTAAAATGGTTCCCCCCGGAATGGCCCCAATGGGAAAATTTACAGGCAAATTTTACAGGTTTTTTAAAGCCTCTTTTAAGCCACTGGTAAAAATCGCGTGCCGAGGGAATGCCGGGAGCGACGGTCAAAGGGCCACAACATCCTTCCTAAACATCCCAATGCCCGTGGCACCCGCGGCACTTACAAGGTCTCTGAGTCCCCCCCCCAGAAAGTCCCCCCTCGGTCCGAAAGAAAAAATTTAATAATCCAATTGCCCTGCCCAAAGGAACAAAAAATGGGTAAAGAAGACATGGACCATTATGCGGAGAAAATTAGCCTCCCATTTTAAAGGCGGGTAATGGGGGTGTGTCCCATGGTGTTTATCCGCTGCGGTTGAACCCCCCGCCCGAGCTATAAAGCTTGTTTTTTGTTGTGTATTTTGTGGGCCCCCCATTTCATTTGAAACAATTTTTTCCCCCCCCCCTTTTTAGTGTTTTTGTTATCGACTGAATACATTTTACAAAATTCATTCCACCAAACTTGCCTAAGCAATCAGGAGTGCCTGAATGAGCCCTAATATGGCAGAAATAGGCGGAAATATGCCCGCAGAGAAAGGGTTAAGAAAGAAAGTGATACTGTCGTAAGTTAGGATTAAATAAAGGTATCTAACGGCAGTTATAAACAGTATACATTAGGTATATAGACATTCGAAAGTGTAGAGAGATATAATTAACAAAATAGTTTACCAAGGGAGGTGGTTGACAGTAATTCAATTGATACGTTCAACCCTCTCCGACATATGACACGATTTTGAGCCGATTAGGGATACTTTAAAGCCTTTTTTACCATCAGGGGTATTTAGAAACCTTTAGTTTAGTTACTTCAACCTCTGCAGTTCTCTTTGAGTTAGCTGTGGGCAGAAAACTAATTTTGGAGAGGTAATTATAAGAGTGAGACGAACCTCGAATTTCTTATTGCTAATCTAGCAACCTCTGCGTCATATGAGTCTGAAGGGGTTAAGAAAAGACTGGACGATCATCTGATGAAGATTGGATTAATATGAATTAATCAGTAGGTATGTGTATTATCCCTTTCAAAATAACGTCTTCCTATACTACCTAAAAACTGTCCTTGTAGGCATTTCCTGACCCATTAGGTTGGTTACACTTCATCATATTTTCGGGTCCGGCTTTATTTAGCCGGAGGGTGGGGAGAGAGCCTTCTACTTTACTGTCCCATTCTTTCCCACCCCCCCCCTTAAAACATTTAAAAAACCTGTCCTGTCTAGTAGTATTAAGGCCGGACCACCTAGTTGGGAATGGAGAGAAAGGCAACGTTTCCATTTCATTGCCAGGTGGATTAGCTGGAGTCACACGAGCCGTTTTTCGAGCAATTTTTACGGGCAATTATGGTCTGGCAGCTTAAAAATTTACACTTTATCAGAATTCAGCCCCCTAACATAATCAACCTTCAGTCTAGTTACCGATACCTGTGCGAAAAAGTCCCGAAATAATACGAGAAAATACTTGCTAATGGAAAATTGACGGAAAAATCGCTCGTGTGACAGCAACTAAACCGAATTCTGCACCATCCTGTATATATAATTAGTTACACATGTTACAGTTATAGATACTTTGTTTACACTATGCTCTCTCCTCCTCTCGCAGCATCCAGTCTCGACTCTCTCTCCTCTCTCCTCTCGGTTCAAAAGAAGGTCCTCGTCTCATCTCTCCTCTCTCCTACTCTCTCCTTCTTCTTTTCTATCCTTTCCTTTGCATCACTACTAAATTAAGTCCTGACCCACCCGTCGTTTTGATCGTAAGGTCGATCGGTGTGGCCAGTTTATCTATGTACTATGTAAGTCTATGTAAGTACTCTCCATCTCTCCGCTTCAAACCCTCATCTCAACTCCCCCCCCCTCATCTCTCTCCAACCTCACACAACGACTTACCTCCTCATCGTCTATCTCTCTCTCAGTCTTCCCTCTCTCTCTTCCCCTCTCCCTCCCCACTCACCCTCAAACACCCCTCATCTCACGGGCCCTCGAAGGGGGGGGCGGGGGGTTCTCCTCTCTCCTCCCTCATCTCCTCTCTTCTCTGGTCACACCCCTCCTCTCCTTCTCACCCTGTCTGCTGGGTCTCACTCCTCTCCGCCCTCTCTCAGTCATCCTTCGTCTCTCTCCTCGGGGGCCCCCTTCTCCTTCATGCTCTCCGCTCTCTCTCCCCTCGTTCTACCGATCTCCCTCACAAACCCTCTCTCCTGTCCCAACTCCTCCCATCCTCCTCCTCCCCATCTCCTCTCCTTCTCTCTCTCATCCCCCTCCTACCCTCTCCTTTCTCCCTCTCACTCTCTCCCTCCTCTCCGTCCCTTCTCTCCTCTCGGTCCTCAACTCTCTCTCTCACTCCCTCCTCACTCCATCTCTCTCTCTCCTCTCTCTTCCCTCTCCAAACACTACTCTCAAAAATCCACCCCCCTCTCCTCACAATTCTTCTCTCTCTCTCCTCGTCTCAACCCGCTCTCTCTCGGGCCTCCCCTCTCCATCCTCACTCTCAACTCTGCCTCCTCCTCTCTCCTCTCCTCATCCCCACCTCTCCCTTCCCTCTCTCTCTCTCTCTCTCCCCTCTCAACACAAACCTCCAACCTCCTCTGCTCTCTCTCACCCTCTCATCCCTCAACCCACTCACCTCAAACCCTCCGCGTCTCGGATCCTCTCTTCTTCTCTCCAGTCTATCTCTCATTCAACAAATCCTTTCCCTCCCCTAACTCACTCTCGTCCTCACCCCTCCGCCCCTCACCCTCCCTCTCCCCTCTCTCCTGCCTCAAAGGGGCTCCTCTACTCCCTCTCTCCACCTCACCCACCCTCTCTCCAGGCTCTCCCCTTCCCTCTGGATCCCCCCACTCTCTCTGCCCCTCTCCCCTCCTCTCCTCTTACGTCCTACTTCTCTCTTCCCTCCTCCTCTCGCCGATCTCTCTCTCTCTCTCTCTGTGTGTGTGTGTGTGTGTGTGTGTGTGTGTGTGTGTGCTTGGCCTCATTAGTCGCCTGTTCGTCGTCTTGCAGCGCCTGACAAAGCTCTCCCTTCCCCGAGATCAAATTAAGGGGGGGTCACCTGCTTTGTTTTCTTGCTCTCCTTTTCACTCTTTCCCTGGCTTGTATCCATTCGGCCCCATTCAGCCAACTGTTTTAAGACGTTTATCCCCAACCAGGTGTCGATTTCTTCCTGGAAAGCGATAGCGAGCCAGCATTGTATGGAGAAATCCGGCTTCGCCGGAGAAATTTTTCTATCGAAAAATTTACAAATTTAGCTTGCTGTCAAAACAAAAATATATATATGCTGGCTCGCTACCGCTCGCCAGAAAAATATTGACACCTGGATGGGGGTTAAACGTCTTAAAACAGTAGGCTAAATGGGGCCGAACGGATACAAGCCAAAGAGAGAGGGAGAGAAAGATAAAAAAAAAGAAGGCAAGTCACCCCCCTTACTGATATAGCCAGCCTCTCAAAGCTCTCTCTGCCGTGTCGATCCAGCTCCTTAAGGAACCGACAACAGCATATAAGATCCTCGTTGGTAAACACGATTATAATGTGAAAAAAAGGAAAAATAAGACGAATCCTGGAAAGATGCTAAGAGTGCGTACCAGCAAACACACACATACACACACACACACACACACACACACACACAGACACACACACACACACACTCACACATACGCACACACAACATGAATCGTATGGGATTTATTCCTTTGGATCACATAAATGTACACACATACCAAAACAATATATATAGCACATATTTTTTGCATACATAATATATATATATATATATATATATATATATATATATATATATATATATATATATATATTCGTTTTACCCCTCAGACTGCATTTTAGTATATCTATCGATAACTTTTGATGTGCAATATCTCCATAATTATAAAGACTCGCCTCGAAAGTCATAGAATAAGAGAGTCCTATTATTGTCTGACGAATATGTCCTGTCATTAATGAAAACGTGAACTGAAACACCCTGTAGCCTATATATATATCTATCTATATGTAGTAGACCACTTTATGCTCAGGTTTTATGTTAGTATATCTATATGTAGTAGACCACTTTATGTTAGTATATGCTAGTTAGCTGATATACAATAGGAGGGGTAATTAAGGGGAGATCTCCACTTGAGGGATTTTTTTCTTGACCCCTTTCTCCCTCATGTTTAGCCCCCATTGCTTTTGATATTATAAAACGTTTGCCCGATTAGTTTAGCGGTAGAAATTTTCACCCCATATTAAGGCCTTTCCTTTTAAATTACAGGTGTCGATTTTATCCTGGCGAGCGATAGCGACTTCCCAAACTTGACTAATTCCTTTAACGTGACGATAGTGCGTTGTTATATGTGCGATTAGTTTGCTTGGGAAACAGATTAACTTGCTCATGTAGTAATGTACACCCTATGTGGTGGATGTCTTACTACTCTCATTTTTAGGAAGCGTTGGTTTCCACATAGCGAAATTTCGTCCCCGAAAAATGTACAAATTTATCTTGAAAGGGACTCAAGGGGCTAATTTTTAAGGATGAAGGTCTAGGGAACAAACTAAATACCTCCCCTTAAGCATCCACCTTTCACTGTATTCTTGTATTACCCTGAAGATGTCTTGAGAGAATAGACGAAGGCAGCTTGGTGTTCCATTGTGTAATTATGCCTGCGAGTTTTACTACATAATTTGATGTCACGTATTTGTGATTTAATCTCTCTCTCTCTCTCTCTCTCTCTCTCTCTCTCTCTCTCTCTCTCTCTCTCTCTCCTCTCCTGCTCCTCTCTATCTCCCTCCTCTCTCTCTCTCTCTCTCTTTCCTATCAATCTCTCTCTCTCTCTCCTGACTCTCTCTCTCTCTCTCTCTCTCTCTCTCTCTGCTTCTCTCTCTCTCTCTCTCTCTCTCTTTAACTCAGGTAAAAAAACGCCAGGACCTGATACAATCCGCCTAGAGTTCTAAAGGGAAGCTAAGAATGAGCTCTCCAAAACACTGACATTACTATTCAATAAATCCTTGCAGTCTGGAACTATGCCTGATCAGTGGAAGATAGCCAACGTAACACCGATATTCAAAAAAGGCAGCAAATTCCTACCCAGTAACTATCGTCCAATTAGCTTAAACCTCAGTTGTATGTAAAATGCTAGAAACGGTCATACGAGACAGACTCGTAAATCACTTAGAGAAAATAACATACTTAAAGATACTCAACACGGCTTTCGTAAAAAACGTTCCTGTTTAACAAACCTCTTAGACTTCTTCCACGATATCCTCAACCTCTACGATGAGAGTAAAGCTGTAGATATTATATACCTTGATTTTCAAAAGGCCTTTGACAAAGTTCCCCACAAACGTTTACTGCTAAAACTAAAAAGCGCATGGTAATACAAGACGGTGTGTTGAAATGGATAGAAAATTGGCTCAGCGACAGAAAGCAAAGGGTAGTCATAAACGGTAAGGCATCTAAATGGACCAATGTAAGTAGCGGGGTACCCCAGGGATCGGTACTAGGACCAATTCTCTTTCTAATTTACATCAACAACATAGATGAGGGTCTCACCTGCACAATCTCAAAATTTGCTGACGATACAAAAATTGCAAATAGCGTACTCTCAAAAGATCAAGTTGACGATATGCAACACAATCTAGATAAATTGTCACATTGGGCCCAAATTTGGCAAATGAGTTTCAATGCGGATAAATGTAAAGTACTACATGTCGGATACCTAAATGAGAAAGCAAACTATTCGATGAATGGCACTCTGCTTAAGAATGTAAACAGAGAACCTGATCTGGGAGTAACAATATCGAGTAACCTAAAACCGAGTCAACAATGTTCAGAAGTTGTTAAGAAGGCAAACAAAATAATTGGCTTTATAGGCAGGTCATTTGAGCATAAATCCAAAGAAGTTATCCTAACCCTTTACAATTCCTTAGTCCGCCCTCTTCTGGAATACTGCGTTCAATGCTGGTGCCCTTATTACCAAAAAGATATAAACAAGCTAGAACGAGTTCAACGTAGAGTTACCAAAATGATACCTAGCCTAAAGAACAAACCATACGAAGAGCGTCTTAGAGAATTAAATCTATTTCCTTTAACCCAGCGCAGATTAAGAGGCGACTTAATTCAAGTGTTCAAAATCATCAAAGGCATCGACAATATGAACTGTAGTAAGTACTTCACTATCGACCAATCTAATTACACGCGGGGAAACGGTTGCAAAATTATTGGTAAATCTTTTAAACTCGCACGAATCTAAGAATTTCTTCTTCAATCGAGTTGTCAACTTGTGGAATGGGCTTCCCCGAGACGTTATAGACTGCAGCACTGTTGATTCATTTAAATTCCGCCTAGACCAACATATCTCGCATCAAACCCGCGACTGACTGCGTTTGTAAATGAATAACTTTATCCTCCCCTCAGTTACTAAACCCAGCTGTCCCCTACTAACTTCCTAGTCCTGCCCCGGACATTAGTTCCAGGGCAGTAGTTCCTTTCCAATGTTCCCTTACCACTCTAAACCACTGTTTGGACACTTGATGTCCAGTGTTTTGGAGGACAAGCAACCTAGAAGGGTCACTAGATCTGTGGTTGCTTGATTTCCTTTGTAACTCTCTCTCTTCTCTCTCTCTTCAACTCTCTTCTCCTCTCCTCTCTCTCTCTCTCTCACTACTCTCTATCTCTCTCTCTCTCTCTCTCGCTCTCTCGCTCTCGCTCTCTCTCTCTCTCTCTCTCTCTCTCTCAGGGTCTGTTCGAGTCTATATAACTTTGCGGAATCCTTTCTTTCTGTCCGTATCTGCTTATCCCAGAGTGGCACTAACGGACCTGTTAAGAGGGGTCACCGGCTTTTTTTTTATCTTCCTCTCCTTTTCTCTCTTTCCATGGCTTGTATCCATTCGGCCCCATTCAGCCAACTGTTTTAAGACGTTTATCCCCATCCAGGTGTCGATTTCTTCCTGGTGAGCGATAGCGAGCCAGCATTGTATGGAGAAATCCGGCTTCGCCGGACACATTTTTCTATCGAAAAATGTACACATTTAGCTTGCTGTCAAAACAAAAAATATATTTATGCTGGCTCGCTACCGCTCGCCAGGAAAATATTGACGCCTGGATGAGGGTAAACGTCTTAAAGCAGTAGGCTGAATGGGACCGAATGGATACAAGCCAGGGAAAGAGAGAAAAGGCGAGAAAGATATAAAAAGCCGGTGACCTCCCTTAAGTGCCTCGGTAGTGATGGCACGGATACCTGCATGCCTCTGTTGAGTGCTTCATTAGAGGACCCATTGTTTGGTTTACACACACGTACGCTCATACATGCATATACAATTCCTTATGACACAATGCACACTCACACGTACACACACATCTATCTATCTGTCTATCTATCTATCTATCTATCTATCTATCTATCTATCTATCTATCTATCTATCTATCTATCTATCTATCTATCTATCTATCTATCTATCTATCTATCTATCTATCTATATGCTCAGGCCCAATCCCCACTTGTCCTATTTTCTTTATTTTATTTCCTCTGTTTTATTATTATTATTATTAATGTATTTTTATTTTTACGTAAACAATTGATTTATGCAGATATACTGTTCTTGTTTCACCCACCCACAAATATAATGAGGCGTGAACAACGAAAATTGCAATTTGTTTGTTGGGTACATACTTGCAAATCAAGACGATATTATAATATAAGGGTAATTACTATATAGCAAATATATGGGCATATATTTAAAACAAAAATCATTGCGGTATAATGATGCTGAAAACTAAATTTGTGACTCCATTCGTCTAGGCGTAGTTTCAGCGTATTTATATCACAGTAAATGTATTGCGCCATTATAATGTACTTATAAAATATACGATATGACCTGACGTTAATTAACTAGTTGTGTTGTTGTTGCTGTTCCCCAGGCTGTCTGGCCAAACAGTCCCAAGGTCACGAGCAAGGCCAAGGCCTTAAACGAGCGCCCCCACAAAACCCTCCCTGCTTACCACTAATAAAGCCTGGGTGACCGAAGCCACTCCAAGGCAGGGAGCTGAGGAGGGTGCGGAAATGCCCGGGAAACCAAAGCCCCACCCAAGGCCCTGTGCCCCTCAGCAATTATGAAGAGAAAGTTGAGGGGCAAAGGAAAAATGTGACGCTTTGGCTCCCAATCTGCCAACCTCTAAGTTGGCAGTGGAGAGGTCAATCCACGGAAGAGACGCCGTCACTTGAGATCTAGAAAATGTATAAGTAAAAGGAACAGTCAGAGTAAGCTATGGGTATGGCAGAGATCGCTTAGCTCTCACTCTGATAGACCAGCCCATCACCACATGACTAGAACCCAATCCTCTCAGCATCAGCTAGGAAAGGCCCTAGAAAGCCGCCTTTGCCGGGGTGGATAGCTCCCCTATTTCAACACCTTTCGGGGTTGGGTACCGGCCCTCATCAACTAGTAATTGATTGTAGCTGCCAAACATTGATGGTGCACAATTCTGAATACCGTTAAGGGGAGATTTCCACCTGGAGGATTTTTTTCTGGACCCCTTTCTCCCTCATGTTTAGCCCCGTTGCTTTTGATATTATAAAACGTTTGCCCCATTAGTTTAGCGATTTTAAGAACTTTCACCCCATATTAAGACCTTTCGCGCAATTCAGGTGTCGATTTTATCCTGGCGAGCGATAGCGAGCCTGTAATTTAAGGGAACTGGCCTATGGCCGGGACATTTTTCTACCGAAAAATGTACAAATTTATCTTGAAAGGGGGCCTAGGGGGAGTAATTTTAAGATTGATGGAAGTCCAGGGAATCAACTAAAAACCTCCCCTTAACTTAACAACTTCAAGCAACATGAGTAAGTCCTGTACGCGCACAGCTGTCCAAAGGGTCATATTATACAGAACCTCATTATTACCTACCTTTACTGTACGTCTGTCTCCGTGTAACACCTGTTGATAGTCCTCTCTTCCACTGTGGAGCTTGTTGCAAATCTGAGGAAGGATAAATAGTGAGAGATGAATACAGAGAAAAGCAGTAACAAGTAATTAAGGAGTGGTATGATTATTAGCAGGATAGTGAATACAATTATACCTATGCCAGTGGTAAATATATATATATATTTTTTTTTTTTTTATTCAAATATTGAGGATGACAATATAGATAATCGAAAAAATAAGGTTGATGGGACAACAATTTCAGTCTACTAATCAACTCTTCTCTGCCACCACCCCACAAACACATACGGTACTATTTTGTCAACAGCATACACCAGTCATTGCCACACATTTGTCACCCTCACACACATGTTACTCCACGACTATGTCACTCTCACACACCTGTACCTCCACACACCGTCACTCACACACCTGTACACCACCCACTTGGCAAGTTCACACACCTGTCTCTCTCACTCACATAATTTATCATCTTCACACACTTGTACCAGCATACACCTGTCACCCTCACACACCTGTCACCCTCACACACCTGTCACCCTCACACACCTGTCACCCTCAAACAACTGTCTTCTCAAACACCTGTCACCCTCACACACCTGTACCTCCATACAACTGTCACCCTCACACACTTGTCACCTTCACACACCTGTCACCTTCACACATCTGTCACCCTCACACACCTGTCACCCTCACACACACACCTGTCACCCTCACACACCTGTACCTCCAAACACCTGTCAACCTCACACACCTGTCACCCCCACACACCTGTCACCCTCACACACCTGTCACCCTCACACACGTCACTCTCACACACTTGTACCAGCATACATCAGTCGCCCTCACACACCTGTCCTCTCACACACTTGTCACCCTCACACACCTGTCACCCTCACACATCTGTCACCCTCACACAACTGTCCTCTCACACACTTGTCACCCTCACACACCTGTCACCCTCACACACCTGTCCTCTCTCACACCTGTCACTCTCACACACTTATACCGCCACACACCTTTCACTGTCACCCCCCAACATACTATCACCATAACACACCCTTCACACACACTCTTCACACACACACACACCTGTCAACTTCACACTCACGTCACCAGCACACTTCCTTAAGGGGGTCACCGGCTGTTTTGTTATCTTTCTCTCCTTTTCTCTCTTTCCCTGGCTTGTATCCATTCGGGCCCATTCAGCCAACTATTTTAAGACGTTTATCCCCATCCAGGTGTCGATTTATTCCTGGCGAGCGATAGCGAGCCAGCATTGTATGGAGAAATCCGGCTCTGCCGGAGAAATTTTTCTATCGTAAAATGTACAAATTTAGCTTGCTGTCAAAACAAAAATATATATATGCTGGCTCGCTACCGCTCGCCAGGAAAATATTGACACCTGGATGGGGGTAAACGTCTTAAAACAGTAGGCTAAATGGGACCGAATGGATAAAAGCCAAAGAGAGAGGGAGAGAAAGAGAAAAAAAGCGAGGTGGGCTCCCTTCACCAATCCTGCAATTTCCCCCACGCCCTTTGCCCTCATGTTATTCATCTTGGCTTTACCATATATTCAATATATATATAATCATGTTTCTTACACCAACCCACTTCACATCTAAACTCGATTAATGAAATCAACAAATACATGTGGCACACCGAGGACTCGAACCCAGGATACTCAAATTGAAATGCCGCGCACTATCCATTACGCTATCTCCGTACAGCTGTCTCTCCTTTCATTGTCTTTCCCTTACACCCGTTTGCCGATTTATATGTTATATCATATATACTTTAATTAATTTCATTGGGAGTGTGGTGGTGAGATTAATAAAAATAATATATGTTCTCTTAAATTTGTTTCACTGAAGGGGGGTCACCGGCTTTTTCTATCTTTCTCTCCTTTTCTCTCTTTCCCTGGCTTGTATCTATTCGGCCCCATTCAGCCAACTGTTTTAAGACGTTTATCCCCATCTAGTAGCGAGCCAGCATTGTATGGAGAAATCCGGCTTCGCCGGAGGCATTTTTCTAACGAAAAATGTGCATATTTAGCTTGCTGTCAAAACAAAAATATGTATATGCTGGCTCGCTACCGCTCGCCAGGAAGAAAATATTGACACCTGGATGGGGGTAAACGTCTTGAAACAGTAGGCTGAATGGGGCCGAATGGATACAAGCCAAAGAGAGAGGGAGAGAAAGATAAAATAAGCGAGGTGGGCTCTCTTAACCCCCGGACGGTTCACTTTTTGGGCGATTTTTACATGTATTCATTATTTTTCTAGTTTCCTCCCTAGACCTCCATCAAATTAAACAAATCATTCATTAGATCCCCCTTCTAGATTAATTTGTAAATTTTTCGGTAGAAAAATGTCCCGGGCGAAGGCCGGTTCTTCCAACATTACAGGCTCACTATCGTTCGCCAGGGGAAAAAATCGACACCTAAATAGCACGAAAGGTCTAAATATTGACGAAGAAATGGGGCGAAAGTTCTTAAAATCGACTACCTAATGGGGCAAACATCTTAACATCTGAAAACTAATGTGAGGCTAAACATGAGGGAGAAAGCCAGTGGTCCAGAAAACCGTCCCATCTCCCCTTAACCCTTTCAGTACCAACGACGTGTCTAATTATATTTCACTCTAGCTATAGTTAAAAGACCGTAAGCAACTTAGGCATGATCTGTGGTAGTGAAAAGGGTTGCTTGAGATAGCTTGAAGGCCTTATCATTACTAGAGGTCCTTCCTAAGCTGAACAATATCGTCTAATAGCTGCCAGAATATGATAACCCAAACGAGGTGATCAGGCCTTCATTCTAGAGAGAGAGAGAGAGAGTTACATAGGTTTACATAGATACACTGGCCACACAGACTTTACGATCCAAACGAGGTGCTCAGGCCTTAATTCTAGTGAGAGAGAGAGAGAGAGAGAGAGAGAGAGAGAGAGAGAGAGAGAGAGAGAGAGAGAGAGGACAGAGGGGGGAGAGGAAAAGAGAGAGAGAGAGAGAGAGAGAGAGAGAGAGAGACAAGAAAGAAAGAAAGAGAGAGAGAGAGAGAGATACATACATAGATAATAGGATAGTAAGATAGATAGATAGATAGATAGATAGATAGAGAGAGAGAGAGAGAGAGAGAGAGAGAGAGAGAGAGAGAGAGACGGAGAGAGAGAGAGAGAGATGAGAGAGAGAGAGAGAGAGAGAGAGAGAGAGAGAGAGAGAGAGGGGGGGGGGGGTATACACCAGCTAGCAGTGGGGTACGATGGAAACAAGACACTGCGGTTTTCTCATCGGCACAATGGGATGACCAGGAAGAACTATAATGGCGGCGATAACATAGAGGACAATAGGATATGATACGGATATTGACAATAATATACTAGGAGCCGTATTCTTAAACAATTCTTTCCCTTCGAAAATGAAAGGAAGGAATTTTCTTTCGATTTGGTATTCTTAAAAAATCCTTCCCTTTCCTTTCCCTTGGGAAGGGAAAATCTTTCCCTTAAACAGGGGAAAATATTGGAATTTGAAGGACTCTCACTAGGCAGGTCTTCAGTTTTCCCTTCGTCATTTTGTTCATAACATTCTTATATAATTGGAGTCAGTGTGACTAAATATTGGATTTGACCACTATGTAATTTTATTAACATGATATAATGCACGATATTGAAAATGATATTGAAAATAAAGTAATGTTATTAAAAGTTTTAGAAGACCACTGATCTCGGAGGCCCGGCGTGAATTCGCGTGCGGACGATTCGGGCAATTTCGGGCTGCCAGCTGATAGCCTATTCCTCATCTTATACATATTTGATTATTATTGATTTTCATTGGTTTACTGATGTAGCCCTTTCAAAGCATCAATTTTGTGCACGGTGTGAATATATTTTGGCACGTGTTAATGCAATAAGTGTCAACATTACCAGGTTTTGAGGCTTGCCAGAGATACCCTATCAACAATTCCCAGTAATACCATACTTTACATAACTAAAAATAGCTAGGCATATACTGTAATATTAATATAAATTTGTGGGCTAACAGTAATAGTGGGTCAATCATCTTATATACTAATTTAGCCTACCTTACCAGTACACATATTGGGTAGGCTAGGTGGCTTAGCTAGGCTCGGCCTACAGTATAGCCTACAGTATGCAGGTTTTATTTTGTTTTTAAGCTCGCCTAGCCCAGGATTGTTAAATTGTAGGCCTATTTTTTTCTCTGTGCTACATCCCCACTGAATAAACTAACCTAGGGTAGTCTCTGCCCTCTAGGCTAGCCCATCATAATTCAGCCAACATTGTTAGATTTTGTCAGAATTGGCTCACCTCAGATAGGCTATCTGGATTTTAAAATGTTGTGAATTTAGATAGGCCTAGGGGAAGGAGTAGTATGGGGATACTACAGGCGCCTGCCTTGGTAACACTACGGAACCGGCGGAACGAGCAGTGGACTGGGGGGTGCTGGTTTGTATGGTCATTTTGACTCCCGCAGATTCAATAATAGGTTGACGGGGTCCTCACCCCCCCCTTATGTTGTATGATCAGATAATTATATTGCCAGCAGGTGGAAATAGATGGGGAACGTAACCCACGCACTACCTATGTAAACATGACGACCGTGACACCGATACACCTTCAAGTTCACGACTTTTTGACTGTTTTTAAGTAATTTGCCCCCTGGCAAAATGCCTATATATGATGACAATAAGTCTAATTTAAGTGTATTGCCCCTGCTGGTAGTATGTATGATAATGACAACAAGTCAGGGGATGATGGGGGGTGTGAGCCCCCCCCAAACCATTTTTGGATCCCCCGGCAAAAAAATTTACCCAACACTGGCCGTGGATACATAATGGTTTGAGGGGTGCTATGTCCCCTCACCCCCCATGACATTGTCATCATCATATACAGTATATACCAGGGGCCAATAACACCAGTCAAATTAGACGTGAATTTAACTGCGAGTGTGCTAATATGGAAACAAAGCAGGCGGTACGCCCGCTAACACAACCCTTACCAAAATAGGGAAGGATGTCATGTTGTGCGCTCGCACTTACGTTCCCATCCATTTCGACGCTATATTTTCTGCTATTTGCCCCCTGTCATTACTGCATGAATACTAGGTTAGGTTAGGTTAGGTTGTTTGGTTAGGCTAATGTATTTTTATATCCAAAGGCATCCGCATAGTGTAAACAAGGTGGGCGGTACTGCCGGTACACCTGGTAACTACATTCTTGCCCAAAATAATTTATAAAAATAAAAAACGGTCAAATTAGATAATTAATAAATAAATATCGGTAGCCTAAATATAAAAATTGAAAAAAACTAGTTTCAATAGTATAGTAAATCTACTATGGGCCATGAATTGCAATTTTTACCAAATTGGGCCAGATCAAATATAGCCTAGCTTTTATTTTTTGTTCACTGAATAGAAAACAAATCTAGCCTAGGCCTATATAATATATAGGCTAGGCCTACAGAAGTTCAAGTTAGTATTTGAACTCAGCACACCAGAATATGTCAGGCTATAATGTGTATTGAAATTTGAAGGTAAATACTTCTCAATAGTGGGTTATTGTACGATTCCTATAGCCTAGTTGTTAAGTTTTGGTCAGAAATGGAAGACTTGACCTTGTAATTGAAAAGTTCTCATGCTTGATATACGGTACACTAATTCGCACTACATTCGGCTAATCTAATTTATCGCCATCCCTGTTTCTTATCATATCAGTTTATATGTAATTATATTCTTGGATAATAGCCTGTAGGCTAGGTCTAAATACTACAACAAAATATGGCTTGTTGGTGTACATGCGCGATTTAGAGCTAGGATCCTGTATTTATTAATATCATGTTGACAATTCATTCTTGTGTTTGTGCAAGTCAACATGATATGTTTGAAGACAACATTTGTGGTCTAAATCATGTTTTGGGCAACAATAATGCAAGTCAACCCACGGAAACGTTTGTTTGACAATGTTTGTTTACGACTTCAGGCCTACCAACTGGTGCGCGCCTAGCTTCGCCTGTGGAACAGAGCTACAAACACTTCCAAATAAATGTCCTTCCAAGGAATTCTTTAAGAATACCGAAGGGAAAGAAAATTCCTTGGAAGGGAAAGGAAAGTTAAAGGAAGGTATGGGTTTTTAAGAATACGACTCTAACTGTCTTGGTAGCGTAATGGATAAGTGCGCGGAATTTCGATGTGAGTATCCTGGGTTCGAGTCCTCGGAGTGCCACATGTATTTGTTGATTTCATTAGTTGAGTTTAGAGGTGAAGTTGGTTGGTGGACAAAACATAATAATACGGTTAATGACACTAACAGAGGATGACGTGGTATAATATTGACAGTGATAATGATATAGTGAAAGATATGATATAATATGACAATACAATAAAAGATAACAAATATGAATTAATGCTGCTGACAATGCCAGAGAACAAAATACTAAATAATTCTTACATTGAGAATACAGAAAGAAAACCTGATAACCCAGGTTCGAATCCCGGTGGATCACAATTATATGCTTTCATTAATTCCATTGGAGGTGTTTGGTGTTGGGGTGAAATTAATAAAACATAGATTATGATAATTTATAATTAGAGTATAAGAGGCTGCATAAAGTACTCTCGCTAACCATGATATGTGTACACCTAATGGAATCTTGAAAGCCATATACGTCAATGTCTGCATTGTTGAAATTATTATGTTCTCTCCACCAACCAACTCTACTCCTAAAATCGATTAATGAAATTAACAACCACATGTGGCAGTCCGGGGATTCGAACCCAGGATGCTCACACCGAAAATCAACACACTATGCACTGCACCACGAAGACAGTTTAAAGATTACTGCACAAGCCTACGATTTATTATGCAGTTTCGAATCCTGCATACCAATCTTAGCATGTACAATATCCCAACTGCGCTACCGGAGGCTATGCATAGGTGAAAGGAAATAGTAATTAATGGGGCACTTAACCTTGGGGAAGGCCTCTCGATAAACTACTACTGAACCCGAAAATCATGTATATTAATGAGATAAATAAACGTATGTGCAAAATCTTTGAATTTTGATTATGATTTACTTTGCTATCCTCTTTACCACTTCCAACATTTATTTATAAGGATATATAACTATGGATTGTTTAACACTTATGGTGCGGGCATATTTCCCCCATAATAGGGCTCATTCAGGCACTCCTGATTGATTAAGCAAGTGTCTGAATGAAATTAAATGTATTCATCCAAAAACTAGAAGAAAATAGTTTCAAATTGACACCAAAACGAGCTTCGTAGCTCGCAGGCTTCACCCGCAGCGCTAACATAGACATTCACTAAAATGAGCAATTATCGCTAATGTTGCCCTACATTTGCCTTTGGCAGCGCTGTACATCTCGCGAGAGTATGGCTCACATTCCTAAGTGTACCGGCTGGTGACCGGTCACTTCAACCAGTAGACCATTTCAACCAGTAGCTCTCAACCAGTACCAAATCAACCAATACAGTTAGGTTAGGTTAGGTTAGTACTATTTTTTGGCACTGGTTTGGTTGGTCTGGGTTAATTTGGCACTGGTTGAGAGCTACTGGTTGAAATGGTCTACTGGTTGAAGTGACATGGAACCGTACCGACCGGCTGGCTGGGGAAAGGACGGGTGGCCTGATGCGCTCCCGCTACCTCGCACTCGATTCTACAGGCTTTAAGAGGCTTTAAAAGCCTGTAAATTGCTATAAATTACCATAGCGTTCTCGAACGTCTCCCGCAGTCAATGGGTTATAAGTACCCTCTTCATACCCATAATTGCTTGACGTATGTAGTATTTGAGATAACACAAACTGATGATACGGATTTATAGTTTGTGCATACCTATTAGGGTACAAGAAAACAAATCAAACCAGTAGTCTATCCTAGTATTGAACAAATATATATGCATAAAAGGGAAATTAGAAAACCCGATTATAAAAATAGGGAGATGAAAGGAAGACACCTGAAGGAAAGCACACGCCCAAAATCAGGCCAAACCGTATTCTAATCCCAGTTTAATCATCAGTTCCAGAAATCTTTGGCTTCACCATGTACAGTTGGCGGCACATATTCTATTCCGTTGGGGTCGTGATTTGGCAACGCTGCACCCACTTCCCCAACCCCCCTCCCTCACTCCACCTCCTAACTTCCACTATTGGTAGGAGGTGGAATGAGGGAGGGAGGGTTGGGGAGGTGGGTGCAGAGCTGCCAAGTTACGATTTGCTGGGATGGTTGAGAAATGGAATATGTGCGGCAAACTGGACATGTTGTCACATTTCTGGAGCTATGACCTTCCCAAGTTTGCTAGGTAAAGATTAACCTTTTCAGTATACCACGAAGCATATCTTTCATTTTAATCTGGGTATCCGTAATTTATTGTACTATTTTGTGAGTGTATGTGAATGTCAAAAAGAGTTTATTTTTAGTATCAATCATATTGTACTTCCACAGGATTCTAATTCGTCTAATAATAACCGGAACAAAATGTAAATATGCGTCATACTGCAAGGGTTAAGACGCTAACGTATTACAAAGAAGAGTAAAAAAGAGAGAAGAAAAGCTTATAAAGAGAAATGGATGCCCCAGATTTTCCTTGTAGCGTCCAATGCTCGTCAATAAGTTGTTGACGTCCACGGCAGGCTGGATAACAAAAACCAATAGACAGGAAATGAGAAATATAATGGATAATAACGACAGTGATAAATACGGGATACGATAATATAATGTATTATTTTTATATTGTGATTGGTATAAATGACCAGTATACAGTTTTATTATAGTATCAACAGAAATACCATAACCACTTCTGATATATACTATATATATATATATATATATATATATATATATATATATATATATATATCCACACAGTTATATAATGCAATGAAATAAAATATATTGCTAGAAAAAAAAATGCGAAAGTCAGAAGAAAAGACCTTGTAAGAAGATCATATTTAATCTCATTCCCTAATATTGCCTGGCCAGAGGATGATGAAGAGCTTGCGGAGAGTAGGAGGAGCAGGAAGAAGAGAGGGGAGAGGAGACGGAGAAGAGGAAGGAATAGAGGACTGGAGAAGAAGAGGAGGAGAGGAGGAGAAGCAGGAAGAGAGGGGAGAGGAGAGGGGAGAAGAGGAAGGAATAGAAGACAGGAGAAGAAGAGGAGAGATAGAGGAAGTGCTGAAGAGCTGGCGGAGAGGAGGAGGAGCAGGAAGAAGAGAGAGGAGAGGAGGGAGGAGAAGAGGAAGGAATAGAAGACAGGAGAAGAAGAGGAGAGATAGAGGGAGCGAGGAAGAGACAAACGAGAAGAGGAAGAGAGAAATGGGAGGATAGAAATAATACGAGGACGAAATAGAGACCTGGTAGAGAAAAGAAGGAGAGATAGGAGGAGAGATAGAAGGAGAGATAGGAGGAGAGATAGGAGGAGAGATAGGAGGAGAGATAGGAGGGGACAAGTTTTCATAATTTACAACCCATTACGTTACAAAATCGCTAAAGGGCTGAATAACCAAGAAAGTGATATATGGCAATTTACCGCCAGCTGAAAAAAAAAAAATAACCCCTTCTGTACCGGCGACGTCTTTTTAATTTTTGTTCTGCTACATTTAGACGATTTTATAAGGCTTGGGGGGATATATGACAGCGAAAAGGATTAATTGAGTGAATCCGTATCCTATTAATTGGTATATATATATATAGTATATTTTATAATAAAATAGCGTGACCGTCCCCGCCCCTAGCCAATCCATTAAACCAAACCACATTTTTAAGAGGGTAACTAAGGCAAAATTAATTAAATTAGCCGGCCACCCCGCAAACACAATAAAGCTCCCTCCGTCCCCTAAGGGTACCTGGATTAACACAGTAGCGACACACAGGGTCCAAGGAGTCTGGTCACTGAACGCCACCTTGACTCCAAATTATGTGCACACTGTAAACAAAATATCTGTACAAATAATACATTAAATTACATTTAAATTATGGCCTTCTAAAACCTTATTTGAACATATAGTTTCCTATCCGGATTATGCTAAATATGACATTAATTAGTTATGGCAGAAAATATCAAGTAATGTTGATAGTTAGGTACGCTTGTGACTATTACAATGATGTATTTAGTTGCTGCCTCTCATATGACCGTATTTACGGGAATATGTTCAACAGTGTGGGCCATTATTTTGAATTTATCTTGGTATTTTATTTATATTGATACCTGGATGGGGGTAAACGTCTTAAAACAGTAGGCTGAATGGGGCCGAATGGATACAAGCCAATGAGAGAGGGAGAGAAAGAGAAAAACAAACTGTGACCCCACTTAATAATAAAGTGAAGAGAGTATGCAAGTATCCTAAGAATCAAAATGGCGTTCACACTGGCTGTACCCATACGTGTCTCGCTACTCTATTTCTCTCCCTTCCTCCCCGCCCCCCACTGCCCCCTTTTTCCTGCCCCCCCCTCGCCCCCTTTTCCTGCCCCTCCTTGCTCCCTGATCATTCATACCCTGCGGCTGTAATCTATGAAATGGACCAACCCATCCCACAAGACCTTATAGAAAAGAGAGACTGGACGAAGGACTGTATTTTTTACCTCTTTTTAAATGAAAACAAAATATGTATTTTTATATTTGTTGTTTAAACGTTGCAGGAGGTCACCTGATTATCCTTATATACTATAGTTTGTTGCTAAACAATATACTTTATATTATATTGATATTCGGAATAGTTATATGTTTTAAATATGACTTATCAATGTTCAATATATAATGATTGTGTTTGATGTCTTATTAATCTACAAATAGTTGCATCCACTGGGTTCAATAATTACACTAAGTTGGGAAATATATATATAAGTTATGTGGCAAGATGGTTGGGATCTGAAATGATGTATCATCGTCAGTGTAGTGATTTTCTGATGTAGAGTGTTGGTGAGGCAACCAGAGTTACTGTTTAGTAAAACAGCTGGAGGGGTACAGGGCCCTGGATGGGGCTTTGGTTTCCGGGCGTTTCCGCGCCCTCCTTAGCTCCCCGCCGTGGAGTGGCTTCGGTCACCCAGGCTTTATTGTGGTAGGCAGGGAGGGTTCTGATGGGGCGCTCGGAAATGGCTTTGGCCTTGCTCGGGGCCTTGGGGCTGTTCGGCCAGGCAGCCTGAGGAACAACAACAGCTGCAGCCTGTGGAAACTTGTTCGGTCTGAGATACAGGATTGCTGGTGTGGCACACAGCTTCCGGGTGCCCTACTTGTCTGGTGTTTTGATCAGGATTCCATAAGGGACCCCACCACGCTTGTTTTATCTTTCTACCCTCTCTCTTTGGCTTGTATCCATTCGGCCCCATTCAACCTACTTTTTTAAGACGTTTACCCCCATCCAGGTGTCAATATTTTCCTGGCGAGCGGTAGCGAGCCAGCATATACAGTATATATATATTTTTGTTTTGACAGCAAGCTAAATTTGTACATTTTTCGATAGAAAAATTTCTCCGGCAAAGCCGGATTTCTCCATACAATGCTGGCTTACTATCGCTCGCCAGGAAGAAATTAACCCCTGGATGGGGATAAACGTCTTAAAACAATTGGCTGAATGGGGCCAAATGGATACAAGCCAAAGAGAGAGGGAGAGAAAGAGAAAAAAAGCGAGGTGGGCTCCCTTAAACGAAGTTTGGCAGAGGTGCTCCTAAATTATCCATAAGTTGGGGTTGCTTCCAGGTAGTCATTGGACTTTGGATGGTGTCCTGTGGTGGCATGGCACGTGGAACAAAGGCACGTGAGTCCTGTGATGGCATGGCAAGTGGAACAAATGCACGTGAGTCCTGTGGTGGGGCATGGCACGTGGAACAAATGCACGTGAGTCCTGTGATGGCATGGCACGTGGAACAAATGCACGTGCGTCCTGTGGTGGCATAGCACGTGGAACAAATGCACGTGTGTCCTGTGGTGGCATGGCACGTGGAACAAATGCACGTGTGTCCTGTGGTGGCATAGCACGTGGAACAAATGCACGTGGGTCCTGTGGTAGGGCATGGCACGTGGAACAAAGGCACGTGCGAAGGGGGCATGCAAGCGGCTGGTATGCCATTGTTGATATTGATAGCACCGTGGTTGTCTTGGCTCAAATTAATTGCCAATGTCATCCTCTTCACTATATAGAGCTGTGATGGTAACAATGTTACTTAAGGGGACATGGGTCGTTTTTCTGGACAGTTTTCTTCCTCATGTTTAGCCCCATTAAATTCAGATGTTAAGATGTTTGCCCCATTAGTTAGTCGATTTTAAGACCTTTCACCCCATTTCTTCATCAATATTTAGACCTTTCGTGCTATTTAGGTGTCGAATTTTCCCCTGACGAACGATAGTGAGCCTGTAATATTGGAAGAACCGGCCTTTGGCCGCAACATTTTTCTACCGAAATTTTTTCAAATTAATCTAGAAGAGGGATCTAATGGATCTTTTTGAAAATTTGATGGAGGTCTAGGGAGGAAACTAGAAAAATAATGTATACATGCAAAAATCGCCCAAAAGGTGAACCATCTCCCCTTAATGGCATATCAATATCAAAAGTCGTAAATATCCCACCAATTTATAACCACCTTTCGAGTGTTTTTATTTTTTTATTTATTTTTTTATTTTTTTGTTTAGGTCGCGGTTGCAATAAGTTGTCCCCTCCCTCTATATCCTAAAGGACCCCTATAGCCCAGGTCCCCCATTAGGTAAAGTAATCCTGGACAGTCAACCCTACCTCCTAAAACTCTACTCAGTCTTTTTTATTTTATTAT
>CM064494.1:12495752-12513730 GCA_032716605.1 Paralithodes platypus
GATAGATAGATAGATAGATAGATAGATAGATAGATAGATAGATAGATAGATAGATAGATAGGAGTAATTACAACCTTTGATTGTTCGCGTTGCTATTGTAAACCAGCAAATTCTAAGTGACAATTAGGATCGAAATCGCATAGAGAATAATAAAGTTGATAAATATGTGTTTTTTCCCACATATTAGTTATTTATACATGATGGCAGTAGTGTTAACCCCTTCTGTACCGGCGACGTCTCTTTAATTATATTCTTGCTACTATTAGACCGTTGTATACAGTTGCAAAAGGCCCTCCAGCATCTATCAGGCTTCGAACTATCTTACTTAGCACCGTCCTGGTGGTGTAATGGTTAAGGTGGCAAAAATATGTGTGTGATAACCCGGGTTCGAATCCCGGTGGATCATATATACTTTAATTAATTTCATTGGGGGTGTGGTGGTGAGATTAATAAAAATAATATTAACCTTTATTATTGCCATTGATCATTTACTTTTTGGGCGCTTTTTGCATGTATACATTATTTTTCTAGTTTCTTCCCTAGACCTCCATCAAATTAAAACAAAAAAAACATCCATTAGATCCCCCTTCTAGATTAATTTGTACATTTTCCGGTAGAAAAATTTCCCGGCCGAAGGCCGGTTCTTCTAACATTACAAGCACGAAAGGTCTAAATATTGACGAAGAAATGGGGTGAAAGGTCTTAAAATAGACTAACTAGTGGGGCAAACATCTTAACATCTGAAAAGTAATGGGGCTAAACATGGGGGAGAAAGTGGTCAAGAAAACCGGTTAAATAACACTGATTATTGTAATAGCGGTAGAATAGTGAGAGAGATGCAGCATTGCGGCAAAGTGAGAGAGACGAGACAGAGACTGCGAAGAATAGGTTAGTGGACGTGAATTAATGCGGTCCATCTGTACACAATCGTCTAAATATAGCTAGAATATAATGTAATAGACGTCGCCGGTACCGAAGGGGTTATTAGATTTTAGTTCGTGTTAATTTGCTGCTCTAATAACTTCAGTGCACCATGTGAGAAATGTGTTTTTTCACTATTTAACGCCATCACTTTCTCAAATGCGTTTTATGTGCTAAGACCTCGTAAATGTGAGTAGAGCCTAACGCTTAGATTAATTACTCTCCCCCATACTGCCTAGGGAGCTAAGTAGAAAATATGAGAGAAAGAGATAGACAGAGAGCTATGGTAGAACGAAATGGAAGATATATATAAGGCAAATGAGACAAAATAAGGCGAGTTAGAAATTAATCAGAATAGTTAGTGAGGAGCTTTAGAAAGGTGGAAAGAGAGAGAGAGAGAGAGAGAGAGAGAGAGAGAGAGAGAGAGAGAGAGAGAGAGAGAGAGAGAGAGAGAGAGAGAGAGAGAGAGAGAGAGAGAGAGAGAGATATTGTTTTTCTCCAGAAATGTAAAGATTTATATAATCAGCACTTATCACATTAACCCTTTCACGCATATGACGCGATTTTGAGTCGATTGTAGATACTTTAAAGCCTTTGTTACCATCAGGGGTATTTAGAAACCTTTAGTTTAGCTACTTCAACCTCTGCAGTTGTCTTTGAGTTAGCTGTGGGCAGAAAACTAATTTTGGAGAGGTAATTATAAGAGTGAGAGAACTCTATTTCTTATTGCTAATCTGGCAACCTCTGCGTCATAAATGCGGGAAAGGATTAAATTCACATTTCATCACCACCAACAATTACCATTGTATATAATATTACTAATAATAATTAGTAATCACATTTACGTTATATACTATATATATATATATATATATATATATATATACTGTATACATTATATCTTGCTCGGATATGAGGCACTTTAGGTAGCATATGTTAGGGGACAGAATATAAACACTGATTTGATAAAGGAGCTGTCAGACCAGAGTTGTGTTCGTGTAACATAAAGGATTTACAAGACATTTATTGGTGTACGAAGTCGGTGTGTGTTTACGTAGTGTTAGCAGATACTCCACCACACGATATAAACCTGCTCACTACGATGACGCTTTGCTGTCTTTTATGTGGGCGTTCATAAAACGATTTTATCCAATTATAGGAAGGACCTAAATAAGTCAGAAGGTTAATTGAGAGAGTTAGTACCCTCATCATTCCTAAATATATTTCCCAAGCTAAATGTAATCGTATGATGTTAGCCAAAGTAAACTTAATAAGAAACGTGTTCTTTTTTTAAATTAACCACAGTGTGAACATTTATCTTAAACAAAAGCCTAAGCCTTTATTTAACCTGAAAAAACACGAGTTATTTTTTCAACTCTTAGCTCTTGCAACATTTCAGGACTAAGTAAATGGGATATTCAATATTACGGGTAAATGAACTGATATAAATTATCGAATTCGGGTGCTCGTGTGACGTTAGCTTTAGACGATATTATTCAGCTTAGGAAGGACCTTATAGGATCGAGTGGGAGAACAAATTATCTCGGTTACCTCTCTAACTCCCACAGATCCGGCATATCTGCTGTAAAATCGTGGCAGGTATCTCAAACTGGGACAGAGACAGGTGTAACAGTAGTGAAAGATATCATGCCCTGTTGACTTCGATGTTACTGTTGCTACTCTGAGTGTGGATGAACAACGAGAGTGTGTGGTTATAATGGGACATACAAGCATCATACACACATACAAACATACACACATACAAACATACGTCACATACTATAATAATAATAATAATAATAAACGGTTTATTAAAGAATGGCAGCCTCATGAGCTGAAAATACACATTTTACAATTTAGTGGATGAACATGAGATATACAGATACGAAAATTACTATGCACACTACTGGAGTATAAACCAGTAAATATATGCCTGTACACACACACACACACAACACACATATATACTGTATATATATATATATATATATACAGTATATTGCCAGTATGGATTCATTCACATGTTCATATAGTGTTTCCACATATTAAACACATACAAACACAAATCAAGCTATAGTTATTAGGTCACATCTGCTTCTTGCATCTCTAAATATGTGCACCTCGAATAAGACCCACACAAACAAGGAAATACAGACAGGCAAATAAATGTTCATACAAATATCGTAGTTAAATGATATCATAAACAAAAACGTGTCCATGCGAGCGTGTAAGTACCCCACATTACGTATTATATGATAAAGGATATGCCATGTATATTAAACCCACAAACACACACGCAATTGTCCCACTTCTCAGAACCAAATAAACACTTGTGTCTTATGAAATAATAATTCTTCTCCTGAAACACAATCTTCCTTGTCAGTCTAAGTACTCTGTAATAAGCGTGGGACCATTGTAATATAAAATAGGTAATGATCTTAATATAACAGAATACTAATTGAGGATTCAGGGAACATTTCAATAATTAACTTTAATATATGGGTGAATTACGTTATACTGTATCATATAATTATGTTTGTCATTTCAATAGGTTACCCAATTTTGAATTTGTCTACATAACTTATTGACGATTTAACAATATGTTGAAGGGTTCTCTTATAATCAGAGTAAATACTATCTCAATCAACGCTGACGTTCATAGATTAGTCCTAGACTGACTTAAATTGGTTTAATATTAGCGTTATTGTAAAAAAAGGCGTTTAAGGGGACAATCATTCTTCTTTCCTTTTAAATAATTTCCGATGTATATATTTGTTTCAGTTTGCTCCCTAGACTTCTATCAAGCTTTAAAATAAACGCCGGCCCAAAGACCCCCCCCCCCCCCCTCCTTCAATAAATAAGTTTGTACATTTTTCGGTAAACAAACGTCGCTTCCTCCTGATGCTGTTCTGATAGTTGATGTACTTGCAATGATTGATATTGTTGCTTTGTTTGTTTTTATGTTTATTGTATTAAGGGGAGGTTTCCACTTGAGGGATTTTTTTCTAACTTCCTTCTCCCTCATGTTTAGCCCATTGTTTTTGAGATTTTAAGACGTTTGCCCCATTAGTTTGACGATTTTAAGAACTTTCGCCCCATTTATGTCACTTTTAAGACCTCTTGTGCCATTTAGGTGTCGATTTTTTCCTGGCGAGCGATAGCGAGCCTGTAATTTAAGAGGAACCGGCCTTCGGCCGGGAAATTTTTCTACCGAAAAATGTACAAATTTATCTTGGAAGGGTGTCAAGGGGGTGTAGTTTGAAGATTGATGGAAGTCTAGGAAACACACCAAAAACCTCCCCTTATTTGGTTAGTTTGATATGGCTTATTATGCTGTGATATAGTTACTTTTGCAACAACGACAACAACAACAACAACAACAACAACTTCAACAACAACAACAACGACAACTTCAACAACAACAACAACAACAACAACAACAACGACAACTTCAACAACAACAACAACAACGACAACTTCAACAACGACAACAACAATGACAACAACAACAACAACAACAACTTCAACAACGACAACAACAATGACAACAACAACAACAACAACAACTTCAACAACGACAACAACAACAACAACTTCAACAACAACAACGACAACAACAACGACTTCAACAACAACCACAACAACAACAACAACTTAAAACAACAACAACTTCAACAACAACAACAACAACCACAACAACAACAACAACAACAACAACAACAACAACAACAACAACAACAACAACAACAACAACATATACAAATACCATAATAACAGCAAAACTGTACTACCATGTTAATATTAAAAAGGTGAACTCTGTTGATATGTTAACATTTGTTGAATTTCACAATGTCCTGTATATATTTCTCTCTCAATGAATTAAACACAATACTCCCGAACTAAGCAGAATAAAGATTACATAAGTCTTTTAATCTTCCTTGATATATGTTATGTTACGTAGTTGCCTATTTAATTAATCATATATATATATATATATATATATATATATATATATATATATATACCGTATATATTATTATCAACATTATTATTATTATTATTGTTATGTTTTGTATTTATTTATTATATATTGTATACTGTATATATATAAATAAAAAAAAAAAATTGTGAATGGTATGTTTTTTTATACAGGATATATAACTAAAGCTGCCACTCTGAGGTAGCATGTGGCTTTTGAGTAGGGCAGTATCATAGACAACCACATGGTAGTCTCTCTATAAATACCACCCTTATCTCTTATCTAAATGTACCATGATGATAAACAGTCAACGTCAATGATTACAGATTAGGCTAACTTAATAATGAGGTAGATAGCATATAGCTTTGTTTTTGTCAGTATTATTATTCGAAATAGACAAATCAAATCTATTACTTCAAACAGAGAGAGAGAGAGAGAGAGAGAGAGAGAGAGAGAGAGAGAGAGAGAGCGAGGGAGGGAGAGAGAAAGAGAGAGAGAGAGGGGGGGGGAGTGAAAGTGATATTATTTATAGGACAAACAATATGTGTAATAATTATGTATCGAAAAAGAGAGGAATATTAAAATGCAAGGATGATGTAGAAGCGGAGGAGATATTAATGATTATTTAATGAATTGTGAATAATATGGACATTTAGAATTATGATTAACTCCAGTGACACAAAGCAAAACAAGTCAAGTACAATACATTAACCCTTTCAAGATCCAAGACGCATTTCTTTTTTGTTTTCTGATAGTTATTAAACGATTTTATTCAGATTAGGAAGGGTATATGGAAGTCAGAGGGTTGATTGAGATAGTCTTTACCCTTATAATACCCACAGATCCTTATTAAGCTGCATAAAATCGTCTAATGATAGCCAAAATAAACTGCTAAAACGCGTCAGAGCTTTAAGGGGTAAAGAAGAAAGGATGAAAACGACAGAAGTTATGAATATGAAGTTAGTGGGATAATGAAGCCAGAGGAAAACAAAAGAGGGCAAATAGTGAAGCCAGAGGGAGGAAGACAAAAAAAGAGGGCAAATAGTGAAGCCAGAGGGAGGGGAAAAAAGAGGGCTAATAGTGAAGCCAGAGGGAGGGAAAAAAAAGAGGGCAAATAGTGAAGCCAGAGGGAGGAAAAAAAGAGGGCTAATAGTGAAGCCAGAGGGAGGAGAAAAAAAAAGAGGGCAAATAGTGAAGCCAGAGGGAGGAAAAAGAGAGGGCAAATAGTGAAGCCAGAGGGAGGAAAAAAAGAGGGCAAATAGTGAAGCCAGAGGGAGGAAAAAAAGAGGGCAAATAGTGAAGCCAGAGGGAGGAAAAAAAATAGGGCAAATAGTGAAGCCAGAGGGAGGAAAAAAAATAGGGCAAATAGTGAAGCCAGAGGGAGAAAAAAAAGAGGGCAAATAGTGAAGCCAGAGGGAGGAGAAAAAAAAAAGAGGGCAAATAGTGAAGCCAGAGGGAGGAAAAAAAAGAGGGCAAATAGTGAAGCCAGAGGGAGGAAAAAACCATTTATATAAGAAGCATTTAAAACTTAAGGGGGGTGACCTGCTTTTTTGTTATTTCTGTCCTTTTCTCTCTTGCTCTGGCTTGTATCCATTCGGCTCCATTCAGCCAACTATTTTAAGACGTTTATCCCCATCTAGGTGTCGATTTCTTCCTGGCGAGCGATAGCGAGCCACCATTATATGAAGAAATCCGGCTTCGCCGAAGACATTTTTCTATCGAAAAATGTACAAATTTAGCCTGCTGTCAATTTTTTTTTTTTAAATATGCTGGCTCGCTACCGCTCACCAGTAAAAAATTGACACCTGGATGGGGATAAACGTCTTAAAACAGTAGGCTTAATGGGGTCAAATGGATACAAGCCAAGGAAGGAGAGAACAAAAAGCAGGTCACCCCCCTTAACGAGGAAAAAGCAAGGCAGACCAAAGCCAAAATTATAAAGAAGAAAATAACGCAAATCAATAACGCAGCAGAGCAACAAAGAAGTAAATAACGCAAATTATAAAGAAGTAAATAACGCAAATTATAAAGAAGTAAATAACGCAAATTACAAAGAAGTAAATAACGCAAATTATAAAGAAGTATATAACGCAAATCAATAACGCAGCAGAGCAACAAAGAAGTAAATAACGCAAATTACAAAGAAGTAAATAACGCAAATCAATAACGCAGCAGAGCAACAAAGAAGTAAATAACGCAAATCAATAACGAAGAGAAACAAAGAAGTAAATAACGCAAATTACAAAGAAGTAAATAACGCAAATTATAAAGAAGTAAATAACGCAAATCAATAACGAAGCAGAGCAACAAAGAAGTAAATAACGCAAATTACAAAGAAGTAAATAATGCAAATTATAAAGAAGTACATAACGCAAATCAATAACGCAGCAGAGCAACAAAGAAGCAGCAATAACGAAAAAGAAGCTGGGCAGACGAAGCCACCAAAGTAATAACCAAGGAAAAGCAATAATGAAGCCCAAGGAACTAGAAGAAAACGCCCCCCCCCCCCTCCCCTCCCCTCCCCCCCCCCCCCCCCCCCCTCCCCTTCACCAGCTGATCCTGCAGTAAGAGAGAGCGGACATCGTTTTCTATGGACGCCATGTTGGTGCCATAAGTATTAATAAACCGGAAGCTGTTGCATTTTTGGCCGTGTCGAGTTTAAATCCAAAACGACCATGCTAAGTATCTGGATAGCGTAATGCATAAGTGCGCGGAACTTCGGTGTGAGTATCCTAGGTTCGAGTCCTTGGAGTGCCACATGTATTTGTTGATTTCATTAAGGGGAGGTTTCTAGTTTGTTTCCTACTCCTCCAGCAATCTTAAAATTTCACCCCCTTGACCCCCTTTCAAGATAAATTTGTACATTTTTCGGTAGAAAAATGTCCCGGCCGAAGGCCGATTACTCTTAAATTACAGGCTCGCTATCGCTCGCCAGGATAAAATCGACACCTAAATGGCACGAAAGGTCTTAAAATTGACAGAATGGGGCGGAAATTCATAAAAATCACCAAACTAATGGGGCAAACGCCTTAAAATCTCAAAAGCAATGGGGCTAGACAGGAGGGAGAAAGGGGTATAGAAAAAAGCCCCTCAAGTGGAAACCTCCCCTTAATTGAGTTTAGAAGAAAAGTTAGTTGGTGACAAAATATAAATAGTTACCCATAAATACAAAATACGTAATATAGACCCCTATGCTTGACTTAAGGGGAGGTTTTTAGTTTGGTCCCTAGATATCCATCAAGCTTAAGATTACACCCCCTTGAGCCCCTTTCAAGATAAATTTGTACATTTTTCGGTAGAAAAATTTCCCGGCTGAAAGCCGGTTCCTCTTAAATTACAGGCTTGCTATCGCGCGCCAGGATAAAATCGACACCTAAATTGCACGAAAGGTCTTAAAATTGACAGAAATGGGTTGAAAGTTCTAAAAATCATCACCATAATGGGGCGAACGTCTTAAAATAAAAAAAACAATGGGGGCTAAACATGAGGGAGAAAGGAGTCAAGAAAAAACTCCCTCAAGTGGAAATCTCCCGTTAATAGCGTAATTGGCTATAAAATCCTAAATGTATCACATGAATTAAATGCTGCACTAATCCCATCGTCCAAACGTACTATTTGTCTTATAGATAAACTCACGAAGCACCTATTCATGTGGGCAAGTGTACAACCATCTGTGGTGATAACTTGTACATAAATATTTCACTGAGCAATTCTGGTAAATTTATGAAATATTTAGAAATAATCCTTTAGAGCAATATCGCAATTATGAAATATGTTCTGTTGTTGTTGTTGTTGTTGTTGTTCCCCAAGCTGCCTGGCCGAACAGCCCCAAAGGCCCCGAGCAAGGCCAAGGCCACAACCGAGCGCCCCCACAGAACCCTCCCTGCCGACCACAATAAAGCCTGGGTGACCGAAGCCACTCCATGGCGGGGAGCTGAGGAGGGTGCGGAAACGCCCGGGAAACCAAAGCCCCACCCAGGGCCCTGTGCCCCTCAGCAATTATGAAGAGAAAGTTGAGGGGCAAAGGAAAAATGTGACGCTTTGGCTTCCAATCTTGGTAGATTGGGAGGTCAATCCACGGAAGAGATGCCGTCACTTGAGATCTAGAAAATATAAAAGTAAAAGGAACAGTCAGAGTAAGCTATGGGTATGGCAGAGATCGCTCAGTTCTCACTCTGATAGACCAGCCCATCACCACATGACTAGAACCCAATCCTCTCAGCATCAGCTAGGAAAGGCCCTAGAAAGCCGCCTTTGGCGGAGGGATAGCTCCCCTATTTTAACCCCTTTCGGGGTTGGACACCCGCCCTTTCGGGGTTGGGCACCCGCCCAATATGTTCTGTAAGTAAGTGTGTATAAGTATTATGTGTAAGTATGAATGTACAGTATGTATGAATGTAAGCATGATTATATGTACATATGTACATATAATCCATCAACAGAAGAAGAACAACAACACCAACTGACAATATGCCTCTGTTCGTTCCCGACGGAGGCAAACACTCGACATAATACCGAAGGGTATTACTCAGTGCCAGTGATGTCTTGTATTTGATTTCAGATACCTATAGATGAGTTTATTAAGCTTCGGAAGGCTATATGGTAGATAAAAGGATTAGTTGAGATCGTATGCAGCTATTTTATATGTAAAGGTTCTTCCTAAGCTGAATAAAAATTTCCCAATAGTTGCCAGAATATAATAACAAGGACGTCGCCGGTACTGAAGGCGTTATTGACACCATTACGGCAGAGGTTGGTCGCTCTGTTATTATTATAGGGTCTCAAACCACCACCACCACCACCATTACTAACACCACTGACACCACCACCACCACCACCACTACCACCACCACCATTACTAACACCAATACCCCCACCTCCACCACCACCTCCCCCCACTGACACCACCACTACCCCCACCTCCACCACCACCACCGACACCACCAATACCCCCACCACCGACACCACCACTAACACCACCACCACTTACACCACCACTACCCCCACCTCCACCACCACCACCGACACCACCAATACCCCCACCTCCACCACCATCACTACCCCATCCACTACCACCACCACCACTACCCCCACCACCACGACATTTTCCACTCGAGTGCTGTTTCCATAGCTCATCGGACCCTGGAAGTTGTCTGACGTTGCCCGGGGGATCTCACCATCCCACCAGCTATGTGTACACCTCTTATAAACACCTCTCATATACACTTGTTCTACACCTGGGATTATTTACCTTTCCTAGACCGGTTTTGCAGCAGTTCTGCACTGTTCATATACCTGAGTTTGTATTTGTTCAATACAACTGGTTTATACATCCGCTATACAGACCTGTTAATTAGGAGTATGGTTGGTTGTTGGAAGGAACATAATAATTGATATTGGTTCAGGAGTAATTTATCGAGAGGACTTCCCTAAGTGGTTAAGGCCCCATTAATTGCTCTTTCCATTCACATATGCATAGCCTACGTGAGTTGCAGTTGGGATGTGTGTACATGCTTACATTGATATGCAGGATTCGAAGTTGCATAATAAATCGTAGGCAGTGTCCACCAACCTTTAACTGTCTTCGTGGTGCGATGTATAAGGTGTTCATTTTCGGTGTGAGCATCCTGGGTTCGAATCCACGGACTGCCACATGTGTTTGTAAATTTCATTAATCGATTTTAGGAGTATGGTTGGTTGTTGGAAGGAACATAATAATAGATCACCATACACTTGATATATAACTACACACATATACAGTATATCATCAAATACTTGTTATATAACACCAAATATGTTATATAACATTACACATCTGCTATATACCACCAGAGACCTGATATATAATTTGTACAGTACGTTCCCTATACACCTGTTATTGGCCTACACTGTTTCCAAACACATGGTCTTTGAGATCGTTTTAATAAGAATATTTTACACTCTCGATCCCCATCTGGAAAATATAAAATGAAATAAGGAAAATATACCAAATTGCAGGTACTCAAAATAAATAAATCAACTAGATATTCAATGTCTTTCCTGTGAAATATATTGTACTTTATGTTTAATTAAATAAATGTATATATATATATATATATATATATATGTATAATTATCTTAGACATCTGCTACCCACCTTAAAATAAAAATTGTGAATTCACTATTGTTATCTATGTATGCATTTTGCAGCAAAAATATATACGGAAATATTACCAACGTTCGGTTTTTATTTGTCTTATTTGTGATATAATATAGGATCTGAACACAGGCTGGTTATATAATATAGGATCTGAACACAGGCTGGTTATATTTTGTGTTGCAGGTTTCTATTCAGAACCCAATAGCAATATAGAACCAAAATACGATAAAGAATTAACAAATATTGCTAACATTATACAAAAACAAATATTGAACACTGATTGCGTTATGTCATGTTGATAAAGTCTATGTGATCTACTCTTTATTCGGTGAACACATTATATATATGTAGATACGCAAGCAATAATGTAGATACGCGAGCATTAATGTAGATACGCAAGCAATAATGTAGATACGCAAGCAATAATGTAGATACGCAAGCAATAATGTAGATACGCAAGCAATAATGTAGATACGCAAGCAATAATGTAGATACGCAAGCAATAATGTAGATACGCAAGCATTAATGTAGATACGCAAGCAATAATGTAGATACGCAAGCAATAATGTAGATACGCAAGCAATAATGTAGATACGCGAGCAATAATGTAGATACGCAAGCAATAATGTAGATACGCAAGCAATAATGTAGATACGCAAGCAATAATGTAGATACGCAAGCAATAATGTAGATACGCAAGCATTAATGTAGATACGCGAGCAATAATGTAGATACGCGAGCAATAATGTAGATACGCAAGCAATAAAGTAGATACGCAAGCAATAATGTAGATACGCAAGCAATAATGTAGATACGCAAGCATAATGTAGATACGCAAGCAATATGAGATACGCAAGCAATAATGTAGATACGCAAGCATAATGTAGATACGCAAGCATAATGTAGATACGCAAGCAATAATGTAGATACGCAAGCATAATGTAGATACGCAAGCAATAATGTAGATACGCAAGCATAATGTAGATACGCAAGCATAATGTAGATACGCAAGCATAATGTAGATACGCAAGCAATAATGGATACTTATGTATTTGAAACTGTGTCTAATCAAAACTAGACAACACATTCAACTGCTTCCGAACTTTGCTTTACAAATTTAAGTATTGAAATGAGGTGTATAATATAATGACATACGAATCTAGAATGTGCTCTAAGACATAAATCTTTCCCTGGATATATGAAACCAGTATTGAATCGATTCTATATTTCTATGTATCATGTCTATACCTGGCATGTGCATTTCTAGGATTAAACCGTTCGAGAAGTACAAAATAGCCATAACTTGTGTCCTAGAGTGTACAGTCAAGAACATACATGGGGACATACTCCTTTGAAGTAGGATATATTATATTGCAGATGCTTACGAAATTATACTGCAGATGCCATCTTACGAAATTGGCTTTAAGGAGAAATTTCCACTTAAGGGATTTGTTTTCATAGACACCTTTCTCCGTCATGTTTAGCCCCATTGTTTTTGAGATTTTAAGACGTTCGCCCCATTAGTTTGGCGATTTTAAGAACTTTCGACCCATTTCTGTCAATTTTAAGACCTTTTGTGCCATTTAAGTGTCGTTTTTTCCTGGCGAGCGATAGCGAGCATTTGATTAAAGAGGAATCGGCCTTCGGCTAGGACAAATTTCTACTGAAAAATTTAAAAAACAATACTTGAAAGGGACTCAAGGGAGGTTAAATTTTAAGCTTAATGGATGTTTAGGGGACAAACTGAAAATCTCCCCTTAACCCCTTCTGTACCGGTGACGTCTTTTGTATTTGATTTCAGCTACATTTAGACAAGGGTATGCAGAGCTTAGCAAGGATGTATATGGTAGCTATAATAGGATGAATTGAGAGTCTGTAGCCTTTGAAGGGGTCGACGTCTTTATCAAGCTGAATAAAATCGTCTACTAGTTGCCCAGAATATAATGAAAAAAGACGTTGCCGGTACAAAAAAGGTTAAAGGTACAGAGATTCGAATTAGTGTAAACTTATTATATGACCTCCATTATATAGTCGTGGTCATGAACACTTGAGGTTTTTAGTGTGTTTCCTAGACTTCCATCAAGCTTGAAATTACACCCCCTTGACCCCCTTTCAAGATAAATTTGTACATTTTTCGGTAGAAAAATTTCCCGGCCAAAGGCCGGTTCCTCTTAAATTACAGGCTCGCTATCGCTCGCCAGGAAAAAATCGACACCTAAATGGCACGAAAGGTCTTAAAAGTGACATAAATGGGGTGAAAGTTCTTAAAATCGCCAAACTAATGGGGCGAACGTCTTAAAATCTAAAAAAAAAAAACAATGGGGCTAAACATGAGGGAAAAAGGGGTAAAGAAAAACATCCCTCAAGTGGAAATCTCCCCTTCTCTACCAGCGAGGTTTTTTAGTTTATCCTAGCCGTATTTAGACGATTTTGTGCCGTTTAAGAAGGATCTGTGGTAGTAAAAAGGGTTAATTGAGATAGTTCGAAGCCTGTTAATTGCTGGAGGCTCTTTTAAAACTGAATGAAACGTAAAATAGTACCTAAAATAAAGTGAAAAGGACGGCCCCGGTACAGAAGGGGTTAATGGTGAAAACAAGACGGTGAACAGTAAATAGTGAATCCCGGTATATTGATCTTACCGGCTCAAGCAGTTAATCAAAATTCTTCGTCAGTTTATCCAAATAGTTCGTCAGTTTATCAAAATAGTTCGTCAGTTTATCAAAATAGTTCGGCAGCGTATCATAATTATTGCGCCTCTAAGCATTGTCCAGAAATCAATGTCCCCGACTGTATAATCGGCCTAATAAGTGATGTCTCGCCACCAATTATGTTTTGATCAATAATTAGTGTCGGCAATATTCACAAATGATTTCTGCTTTTTGAGTGAAATATACAAACATGTTCCTACACTTACCAACCCTATTCAACATCTGACAGACATTAATACAGCACAGAGCAAGCCAAACGTAATGACAGCTGAGACATGACTTATTAGCGCGACCGTACATCAGAAAATAATAACCCAAGCTACTCCTACACAAACCGATTCCACCTACCTATACCAGATTTATTTCTAGCAACACATGACTCGTAAATCAGTGAAGCATTTGTATCAGAGTACACCTGTTCTTACAGCTGCGGTACAAGGTGAACACGCATACATATCACTCACACACACACAAACACATACACAGTTACTACACAGACGCCATATCGCACAGACAAAAGAAAACCACAGATGCACACACAGAGATATACAGCCACACACAAACAATCACCACATTAACAAGCATACACAAACATACATACACGTCATAACTAACCTTCATGCATTGCTATCCTCCACTTGTTATTACTCAAGCTTAAATAATTGTCCACAAGTGTACAAATATCAGTGAGAGAGAGAGAGAGAGAGAGAGAGAGAGAGAGAGAGAGAGAGAGAGAGAGAGAGAGGGGGGGGGGGGGGTGCAGGTATTAGTTAATATATTAAGATACCTACACCCACTACCTTCAACCACACATCATTTTACGCAACACACACACACACACAAACACTTCCTTCAGTTTGGTCTAGAGGGCCTTTCACACATTCACAATTTTGATTCCGACGCATCCACAACTAGCCCATTGTGAGGCAATCGGCAGCATCCAACAACAACACCCACACCCACACACATACACACAGTCAAACACCTGGTGAGACACACACCTGACAAAACGAATCAATCAGAGGCTGCCACACACACACACACACACACACAGACAGACACACACACACACACACACACACACACACACACACACACACACACAGCCAAACACCTGGTGAGACACACACCTGACTACACGACTCAATCATAGCCTGCCACCTGCCCATGACTGATTGTAGACGTGCCTGGCAACCTACAGTATATATAAAGCTGTTTCTCCTCAACCTTCATATATATATATATATATATATATATATATATATATATATATATATATATATATATATATATATGTATGTGTGTGTGCGTGCGTGTGTTTGCGTGTGTGTGTGTTCGTATGTGTGTGTGTGTGTGTGTGTGTTCGTATGTGTGTGTAAAACAATAATTTGATCTACATATATGCCCCCTCTGATGCGGTAGTGTCCCTTCTTAATCATAAGGAGGAAAATGCATTCACATTTATCGAATGTTTGGTCAAGTAATTCGCTTTGCTGCAATTTTCCTATATTCTGTTGGCGGAATAAAATGTAATATTAAATTTGATAAACGGAAAGTATTAATTATCAATGCAGGTACAGATGGCATGCGTGTGTGTGTGTGTGTGTGTGTGTGTGTATATGTGTATGTGTACTGTGTGTATGTTGGTGCATGTAGTCAGCCAGCACGCGCAGAATTAATGTCCCTAAAAAGTAACCTTGAAACGATGACTTGTAGTAATTAACTGCACACCTGCAACCTCGGAACACACCACGATTTGAACTAGTAATTATAGTTTATTCACTATATTGAGCTTAAGGGGAGGTTTCTAGTTTATTCCCTACTCCTCCAGCAATCTTAAAATTTCACCCCCTTGACCCTCTTTCAAGATAAATTTGTACATTTTTCGGTAGGAAAATATCCCGGCCGAAGGCCGGTTACTCTTAAATTACAGGCTCGCTTTCGCTCGCCAGGATAAAATCGACACCTAAATGGCACGAAAGGTCTTAAAAGTGACAGAATGGGGCGGAAATTCTTAAAATCGCCAAACTAATTGGGCGAACGTCTTAAAAACTCAAAAGCAATGGGGCTAGACATGAGGGAGTAAGGGGTCAAGAAAAAAGTCCCTCGAGTGGAAATCTCCCCTTAAAATTTCCCATCCCAACACTTCCATAGCTCAAAAAGGACATTGGCAATCGATGGAGTTCTTCAAAAAACGTGCAATGTTATTAATTTTTAACCATCTTCATCCTATGGAAAATTGCCGGAGGGTGGGGAGCGAGCCTTCTACTTTATTCTCCAACTTTAACCCTTTCACGCTTATGACGCGACTTTGAGCCTATTAGGGATACTTTAAAACCTTTGTAACCATCAGGGGTATTTAGAAACCTTTAGTTTAGTTACTTCAACCTCTGCAGTTGTCTTTGAGTTAGCTGTGTTGAGCCTATTGGGGATACTTTAAAGCCTTTGTTACCATCAGGGGTATTTAGAAACCTTTAGTTTAGTCACTTCAACCTCTGCAGTTGTCTTTGAGTTAGCTGTGGGCAGAAAACTAATTTTGGAGAGGTAATTATAAGAGTGAGAGAACTCTATTTCTTATTGCTAATCTAGCAACCTCTGCGTCATAAAAGCGTGAAAGAGTTAATATATTTGGAATGTTATTCTATTCGAGCTAAGTGTAGTTAAGTGTCAACAAGTGGGGTTTAGTGTAGTTAAGTGACAATAGTTCAGAACAAGCTATGTATACAGTACCCGTGTTGTTACAACTTTTGTTTTCCTTGAAGCTGATATATTTGAGAATCCACCCCTTTCTAAATCCCTAACCTTCCTTCCTCTATTCCTGTCCCAATACCTAACCTTTCTTCCCCTATCCCTGTCCCAATCCCTAACCTTCCTTCCGCTATCCCTGTCCCAATCCCTAACCTTCCTTCCCCTATCCCTGTCCCAATCCCTAACCTTCCTTCCTCTATCCCTGTCCCAATCCCTAACCTTTCTTCCCCTATCCCTGTCCCAATACCTAACCTTTCTTCCCCTATCCCTGTCCCAATACCTAACCTTCCTTCCCCTATCCCTGTCCCAATCCCTAACCTTCCTTCCCCTATCCCTGTCCCAATCCCTAACCTTCCTTCCCCTATCCCTTTCCCAATCCCTAACCTTCCTTCCGCTATCCCTTTCCCAATCCCTAATCTTTCTCTATCCGTTTCAATCCCTAACTTTCCTTCCCCTATCCCTATCCTTCCTTTCCTTATCCCATTCCCAATCCCTAACCTTCCTTCCGCTATTCCTTTCCCAATCCCCAATCTTTCTCTATCCCTGTTTCAATCCCTAACTTTCCTTAACCTATCCCATTCCCTAACCTTCCTTCCTCTATCCCTTTCCCAATCCCTAATCTTTCTCTATCCGTTTCAATCCCTAACTTTCCTTAACCTATCCCATTCCCTAACCTTCCTTCCTCTATCCCTTTCCCAATCCCTAATCTTTCTCTATCCGTTTCAATCCCTAACTTTCCTTCCCCTATCCCTGTCCCAATCCCTAACCATCCTTCCTCTATCCCTGTCCCAATACCTAACCTCTCTTCCCCTATCCCTTTCTCAATTCCTTAACCTCCAACACGCACCCTACTGTGGATAATTAGATCTGTTGTTGCTTGCCTTCCTTTATATAATCACGACTACTTCGCATGGATCGCAAGTCCCATTCTATCTATCTATCTATCTATTTACTCAGGCCCAATCCCCACTTTTCCTATTTTCATATTTTTATTTTTATTTTGTATTTTATTTTTTGGGGGGGTGGTCGACTCAAGACAGAGCCAGAATAGGGACAACACAAAACACAACAGAAATTAATGAACACACAGACAAAATACAAATTCACACACATCTAGGTCATCCAGGAGAAGACCCAGAGACCAGGGTCACCAAGGTCCTATGCTGTAAGAGTTGCGTGTCCAATTTACACTTGGATACACTGTAGCCAAAGTGGTCCTGCGTATAATATCCTCGTATATGCATTCTATAATGTTGATATAGCATTACCACTCTATAATGTTGATATAGCATTACCACTTACTATAATGTTGATATAGCATTACCACTTACTATAATGTTGATATAGCATTACCACTTACTATAATGTTGATATAGCATTACCACTTACTATAATGTGATATAGCATTACCACTTACTATAATGTTGATATAGCATTACCACTTACTAAATGTTGATATAGCATTAATACCACTTACTATAAT